>CM065676.1:2388008-2440508 GCA_033220385.1 Triplophysa yarkandensis
TCTCTCTCTCTCTCTCTCTCTCTCTCTCTCTATGTCTCTCTGTATCTCTCTCTCTCTCTCTCTCTCTCTATGTCTCTCTGTATCTCTCTGTATCTCTCTCTCTATGTCTCTCTGTATCTCTCTCTCTCTCTCTCTCTCTCTCTCTATGTCTCTCTGTATCTCTCTGTATCTCTCTCTCTCTCTCTCTCTCTCTCTCTCTCTCTCTCTCTCTCTCTCTCTCTCTCTCTCAGTGATTTCACATATACTAAAAAAACATTCTCAAACTCAGGTAATTTGATAATATTTAGAATATCAAAATCAAGATCCTTACCAGTTTAGATCTAGATTAAAGGCCCATCTCTCTCACCTGGCTCACACAGAAAATACTAACATGCTTCTAATATCCAAATCTGCTAAAACATTTTAAGGCGGCTTTAACTAGGTAAACCCTTTTTCACCACTTCCACAACACCTGCTATATTTGCTACATCATTAGAAGAATGGCATCTACCCTAATATTAGTCTGTTTCTCTCTTTTTCTGAGTTCCCAGAAGCCACCAGATCCAGTCTGTATCCAGATCAGAAGGCATTGCAGTCACCAGGATACAATGCGTATCCAGATGGTGGATGGGGAACTAGAAAAGACCCGATACTGGAGCCTAAAGAACTAGAGCCCTGGATACAGATCATGTGTAAATCCTTCCTCATACCTTCCCGAGATAAGACCGAAAGAAACATAAACTGCTGGTTTCATCTGCCCCCCCCCAACTGAGCCTGGTTTCTCCCAAGCCACTACATCCAGGCTATGCCCAGATCAGAGGGACATTGCTGTCAGCTGGATCCAGTACGTATCCAGACAGAATGGTGGATTTGGATCAAAAACCCTCTACAGCCCTGAATGATAACGGAGAACCCCGGATACAGATCCCCTGTAAGACCTTCGAAGATGAAGATGACCATCCGGATAAGACCACAGGAAACAGATGATTGTTCTCGACTTCCTGCAGCCTGGAACTGAACTGCTGGTTTTGTCTGGTCAGAGGAGAACTGGCCCCCCAACTGAGTCTGGTTTCCCCCAAGGTTTGTTTCCCGCTGCTGGCTTGCTTAGTTGGGGTCACTTCGTTTAAAGCGATATTATTGAACAGATTATTACTGAACAGAGATGACGAAACCAATGCGATGATAAACTTAAAAAGATATTTCACATGGCTTGGTAAATATCACAACATAGACAGTTCTAAGCATTAAGATTTGAAGATCTCATCCGATTTACTTACACACAACCACATTTTAACAGTATATCGACTTAATTTCAAAGCATTTAGATTTACTCATTTTTTTATGTGAATTGCTTCATGTAAAAAACACAGATTTTTAATATTCTCACTGTCCTACAAATAAATCTTGAAAGTTCATAAAATAAAAAATACTTTATCAAAACCTAAGGTGCATTCATCTGATACTTCTGTCAATGTTCATCACTTTGAAACCCAATTCATCAGTTGTGTATCATAAAAATGTTGGTGTGAAGAAAAAGATGATCCTTATTGGCCCTGTTCTGGCGTACAGTGAATATACGCTACTATATATAGACTCCATCTGTGCTTGGATGAGAGACACGTCACAGTAAAGCTTCTCTTGTTAACCTCACTGTTTATGAATATGTTGGATTAAAATGTGATTGTGAGATTTGAGAAATACAAAAAAAACTTTGCTGGAGTAATGACATTCTGCAATGCATTAGAAAATATATGTTGAGATTTTTTCACCAAAGGTCAACTGTCTGTTTCAATGGAAGCAAAATAAATATTATTGATATTTTAATTTGATGTAGATAGAAAAATGGCATATATCTGCACAGTAGTTTTGTGATATACTGATGGCACATCAAATATTATTAAAAATAACATATTATTACATTCACTTGATTTAAGTAAGCATTGTGTCATCACTGACCCGAAATACATTGGGCAATGCTTCATAATAATTTCAGTCAAGACTGATGACTGTAAACTGAATGGTGCTCTTATACATCTTGGGTGTACACTTTCCATTACAAAATTACTGGTAGAATTGGAGGAGACGGGAACAGGTAACAGATCTTTCACGCTGTGAGCTGTCAGGTCAGATTAAGTCAATAAGAGTGGAACCTTTTCAGACTTGAAATCAGATGAAGCATTCCAAAACACAACAAAAACAAAGCCAGTATAACAAAATGGGTTGTCAGATAATAGTATTCTGTAAATCTGGTGGTTTTTCTTCCAAAGCAAAATTGACTGTACATAGTTATAAATCGTTTGATCCTCAAGTCAATTTATATATTTTTTACTAAAAACTTCACATTCTTAAAAGTAATACACAATGTAAATGCTGCGTGCCGCACAAAGTCATCCACATGTCTTTTCTATCCATGTGTTCCAGTGTACAGTAGGATTTTATGGATTTATCCTTTAAAACTTAACATAACAAAATAACGTCCATCAAGGTTAAAGTAATAGTATAAAATGAAAAAGGTGGGAGAAAAGAAATATTCGATAAAAACAGGGAAATATGATTAAATAATGAAATAAGTCAATAAATACTCCTTGGTTTATCACAAGCAATAATAATTTCTAATAATTTTAGTGATGTTGGTCTTATTTACAGCATTAGATTAGAGGGGGTCAATACTAAGGCGTAAAATATTGCTTATTAAAGAAATAAAAAAACTGCAGTTGTTCTAAATCAGCTTTGAGATATGTGCATGAAATATAAATATTAAATGTTTTCTTTAAAATTAATTCTGCATTTCCCTGATAATAAAAGCCCACTATTCTAAGGTGGAGGAATGATGTTTTAAATAAATCTGAATGAAGTTGCTTTAGAGGAACTAGATGAGAGACTCTTGACATTAAAGAAATGAGAATAGAGCGTTATTACAAAATTTAATTAACTTTACTTTGAGTGCCAGATCTATAAATTATCCTGTCATCCCATCAAGTCTATTAAATACTGTGTGTGTGTGTGTGTGTGTGTGTGTGTGTGTGTGTGTGTGTGTGTGTGTGTGTGTGTGTGTGTGTGTGTGTGTGTGTGTGTGTGTGTGTGTGTGTGTCATGAGTTTATTCCCAGATTGACAAATCCTTGAAATGAAACGTAATGTTTAATGCTGTGTAAGTCACTCTGAATGAGAGCATCTGTCAAATGCAGAAATGTAAATGCAAATTCTTTCAAAAATCCTTTGATTAAATGTTGAAAAGTATATTCTTTACTACAATGTGGCCTTCAAAAGAAACCCTTTACAACCCCATAAAGTGTGTCCCCCTACCCATTTAAACCAACCAAAGCTCTGTGAATCTACTTTGTAATATTTAGGAAAAATAACAACGCATATTTGTCATCGACATGTGTGATGAATTGCACAGTTTTAAACACTGCATTATTAAAATCATCTCAGCCAGTAAACTTCATCAGATCCAATCTACCCAAGGCCTCTCAGTCACATCCTAAATTGTCGTTGGTCCGATCTGGCCTCCAGCCCAAATGAAGTAATTTTCAGGGCAACTTAGAGCTCTGCCGGTGTGTTTATCATATGCTGAATGCGCCTCTATGATTAATGGCTTTTGTTCAGTGCCTGACTGTTGGCTCTATCCCATAATCCTCTGTCGCATAAGCTATTACATTTCCTACTGATTCTTTCATCCTAAAGGCCACGCTGTTTACCAAGAGATCATGTCCTCTGTCACAGCTGCACATGTAGTCATGTGTACCAGTGTACAAATGATGCGCTCGGTAAGTCGTGTTTACCCACTACTTAAGATTAAAAGTCATACTTAATTTGGCATATAATTATACAGGGATATTTAAAATGCTTTCATGCATTTTGTAATCTGGTAAAGGGGTCAAATGCTGGTGCTGTAATGAATATTTTTGTTTGCATTTATTGCAGTGTGAAAACATGGTTTAACATCGAAAACCTCAGTAGTTTAGACATACCATACACTTCATCATGGTCCAATCTCTCTGAAATGTATAGAGTTTTACAAAGCTCTGATTGGCCAGTTCACCGGTGCGTTGTGATTGTCTAAATACTGCAAGCATGTAATGGATATGTTACCACTAACATCAGCCTTTAAATTATGACCGACGAGATGTGATACAATGGCATCAGTATCTCCATATCAATACATAAATGCGCATGTGTCTCTGTATAAGCTTTCACAAAATGACACAAGCACATGACATATATAACTTATGCCACACTCACATTACTCCAAACCACACTCTTTAACAATGAAAGAAAGCTTACCGACTGTGAGTCTTGTGTAAGGTTATCCTAGTGAAGCCATAATGGTTGAAATGACTTTTTAATGGAAGTTTAAGAGCCGGTCTCTTCCCTGGGTTCAGAAAGCAATCATTAATTAAATCATACTTCACTCACACGTGAATATTTGCACATATCTGTTCTGTTCCAATATTTCCAAGAATGTGAGATAATCATGTTTTGCCATTTTCGTCTTTTGGAAGCCCCAAAAAAGCGAAACCAAAAACACACCGTCCTGTACATGCATCCATAACATTACAATGACATTTAAGGTAATGCTTTCTTTACCCACTTAAACGTTTTGGCGGGATACATTCAAATGTTTTATATAGAATAGCTATTTCACATGTCGAATACATGCACGGGCCACTTGTAAACTCCAAAAAAGCATAAAGAATAAAATTCCGTCAACCACCCTTTTAAAGACCTAAACATTTTCTCATCAAAACCGGCATCGAACCAAAACCCAAATGTATTTTTTAAGGACGAGTTTACAGGAGTTTATAAGATTTGTTTGACTGTCTTTATTTAAATAGGAGATGTTAAATGTCTTGACTTATTGTAAAATATATTATTAAGTATAATAAAAGATGATGTTTTAAAAGTGAGGGGTGAGTGGTGGACGGCAACGCTGGTGGTAATACATGACCTCATCGCTAGATGCTGAAACGATTCAGAGACTGAACCCTTCATCTGCTCTGAAAGACACTGTTTAATCTGCATGCTTGTTTGCAGTCTTCACATTATCAACATGGACAGCAAATCTATATTCTATGTAGATGTGATAAAGGTCACAGAGTGTAGACATTATTGGACTGATAAACAATTCAGGACAAGCACTTTACGAGGCCTTTCTACGGTCATTTTCAACGGCTCATTTTAAAATGTCACCAGAAATAAAGAAGAAGAACACCCTGCTAATATTCTTTCATTCCATTCTGAAATAATGGCAAATCTCTGTTATTTTGTATTAAAATGTTCCGCCTACAGCCTTAAGGGACAATAAACTAAATACCAAACGCACAAAGAAATCTGCGTATAACCTCAAATCCGGATTCAGAGATGTAATAAATTAAAATAAATGCTTTATATCGCCCAAAGAAAATATGTTTACTGGATATTGCGTTTGTATGTTATGTTTTATGATATGAAATCAGTATTTTTAGGAACATACATAACCTTCACCAACAAACAATTATGAATAAAAGGAGGACAGAACTCAACATCATATTTTTACTGAAATATATTTAATATATTGGCTTGTTTTGTAAAAAATATTGGAGTACTGGGTCTACTGTTTCATAAGCAAAATAATGCACTATAAAACTCATTAATACAACTGTTCATTATGTCCCTTACAAATGCATCCCATTTTAAATTCAGATATGTTAAAAACATATTCAAGGGCACAGTGTCCCCTGCTGGGGAACTTTGTGTTTGACTCATTTCTATTAAGTGGACTATTAGAATTTACTTAAATGTAATGAATGCAGGTTTCTAGGAAATACACTACAGAAATAAATATTTGGATACTTGAGAATCTTTCTAACAGTGTTAAGGTAAAGCTTAAAGACTGATCTTCTGGAAATGAAGAACACACTTCCATGTTTTATTCTATAGACATTACTCTTTCTCATATTCTGTACTCTTTTTTCTAATGCTCACACTACCCTTATGCTTCTAAAACTGACCATCACATAAATATTCCTGCATTTTTACAAAAGCATCATTTAATTTGATTTGTAGGCTCTTTTCCTCAAACAAGGCCAAAAATGACTCATGTTATGTGCGGTCCTGTATTAAATTGGTGGTCGGGATTACTTAAATTCATCATGTATATCGGTTACACATGATTAAATTAAGTATTTTTAAGATACATTAATGTAATTTTAGGGGAAATTATGCTAAAAAACGCAATTTTATGGAATCCGACGTACATGATTACATTGAGTAATTCCAACAACCATTTTCAATGCAAACACACATTGTTTTCTATAAAGACTTGGATTCAGAAGACGTTGTATCCGTTGATTGAAAAGCTGTTTCCTTTATATGACCAAAAATTAATGGTATTCTGGACCAGATGTTTCGGGTTTACTTAAACACAACTCAAAAAATACATAATGTGTCTTAGTAGGTATCACAAAAAATAAAACCAGAGGAAGATGTTTAAATAACTGATTAAAAATCCAACAGTTAATTTCTTTCAAATTGACAGATTTTTGACATTAAACATTAAAACAGTATATTTAATTGATAATAAAGCGTTTAAATGTACCCATTATTTGTCATTGAATTGTTTCACGTAAAAATTGTATTTTTTTGATTGCACACAAATACAAGATGAGACCTTTGAAATCAGATCACACATTCAAGAAGCAATAGATTTTTTCAGCATTGCACACAAGCAATCAATTCCTTAACATCATTGCATATCCTTTTTTAGCAGAGCGTTTTCAACACACAGCAGTTTTGCAGGGACATACGAGTATAGAAGACATCCTTGTCAGCTTGAATTAACTTTGAGTTAAATACCTTTTTTATTTTAACTTTTGATCTGTCTGTGTGTGACCCAAATTTATCATAAAAAAGATAAACAAGTATGTGACATTAACCTTGGACATGATTAAATACTTCACTGTTACAAAAACCTGTAAATTAGTTTAAAATATTTTCAACAATATTAGTTGGAAGCATTTACGGTATATCCTTAAAGAGAGAATAATACCAATTCAGTCTGCTTCTGAAGTGTTTGTCTTTATCAAATGTGCTGAAGTGCATCTAATCCTCTTTAAATGAAGGAAATGGTTATTGGAGTTAATAAGGAAAAGTGAGACGACACATTTTCGTTGTCAGTTTGAGTTTACGGAATAATATCTGAACGAGTCAGCTGGAAGTATACCAGTAAAATTGGCAGTCGGGCAAATATCGATTGGTGTTATAGATGCAGCTGGAGACTCATCTGAGCTCTCTCTCTCCATTCCTAAAACACTTCACAATCAATTGCCCTGTAAATTAGAAATAGAAGGAGGTGCTGAGGTTGACCTGTCAATACCAAAGGACTAAACAAGAATTCTAATCAGAAACCAATTAAATGAAGACATGAATATTTCATTTCTGAGATGCAATAAGAGCCACAGATGGCCTCAGATGACCATCAGTTTTGTTCTGTGTCCACTTGGGTGATATTATATATCACTGCTGTCCTTGCTGCAACTGTATATCCTTATTTTATTTCTTGCCATAAATCATTATTGCTATTTACTGCCCAAAGGTATTGCAAATTACTAACTAAAAGTATTAAAAAAGTGCTTGTCACATTGTCAACAGCAGCGTTTGTTTTTTAATTTCTGAGAAACTGAATTTGGACGTTTTGAAAGGACGGCAATGATATGTTATATGAAGTTGTAATTGTTTATACATTCAAATATGAAATATATCCAATTTAAGCTGTAAAACATGGGAACAAATTAAAAATAAGCATCCTGTTACATTGAATAAGAATAGGCTAGAGCAAAGCAAATGATAACATGTAGAGGATACATCTTCTAATAGATCTATAAATGTAAACAACTATAAATATAAATGTATGTTTTTAACTAATATACCTGATTTCACTTTTTTATCTAATGAGCGAAGTGATTTTATCCTCTTTATTATTTTTGTGAAATCCTTGATGGTATTACTCAAAGTTCTTTCTGCTTAAAATTTTTATATTTTATTTTGGCCTCTTTGGTACTGCAAGCTTAACAGAAATTCAAAAGAAAAGGAAGGAGTTACGAAGGTATCTTATCAGTGAATGTGAGCATAGAATTATTATAAAGAAAGATTAGAATTGAATGTTTAAATCCTCACTTAACACACTGGGTCAAACATAACTACAGCATAAATATTATTAATATTATATGCACAAATCATAATCTACAGCGTCCTGATGAGATGCCTGTCGACATATTAATCTGTGTGCAATATGAAATCTTTTTTATCGAGGAATTATTTTGAATAAATGATTCTAACATGAAATCACACATTTCTCACATCTTCCTGCTTTATTTTATCCCAAAATGTGAGATTTTTCTGTCAGAACCATATATAATGAGTTCTGTTTAAATAGTACATTCTCAATTAAACTTAAAGTACAGGTTAATCTTTGCAATCTGAAAACCAGATGATTTTTTGGAAAACCAGATATAATTTAATATATATTTGCAGTAACCTACCCAAAACATGACTTAAACTTAAAAATATTAAAGTTTGCATTAAACTTTAAACCTGTGCCTTAAAAATGTAAATCATGCAAGCATGATTCTTTACAATATGAATAATTATTCAATTATCTGCTCTTTCTTGTTCAGTATAATCTAGTAAACCCAATAGTGAAATATGGATCTGCAAGGAAGAATGTTGACTTTCTAAAGACTTTCTAAAAAAACAATAAATACTGTATAAACATTTTAACAATTTTATTGAAACCCATCTTTAATCCATTTTGTTAGAAAGCAGCTACAAGCCCCCCGCTTTGATCCTATGCATTTCTGTAATGCAGCCGCTATAGAACTTCCGACACGTCTTATCCAACATTGTTTATTTATTTTTTGAAAAAAAAAGAAACAGTACAAGGCATTTCCTATACAGCTGAGGAGGAGGCATTAAAGGATATAGTATGACATCATAAAGCACTTGTAATCCATACAGAACAAAAGAAAACTCAAACCCAACAATGGTTTAAAGAAGGAATATATACTGTCTGGACAATAATACAACACAATGCCATTGACATAAGAACCATAGACATAAAGTGTCACTTTTAGCTTTCAAAAGAACAAAAAAGTAAACAAATCAAATATATACATTACAGTGAGGTAAAAACACATTGGTCTTCAGAGGAGGTATTTTTTTCTCATGACTTTTTGACCTTCTCAAATGTATTAAATTAAATCTTCTTTCGTCTTTGAATCTATTTTTTTATAAAACAGATGATGCAACCTTTAGAAATAAGTTCCATGCAGTGCACCTTTCTACATGTAATACAAAAAAAAATGTGTCACTTAGGCACCAATTACAACACGATAAAGCTTTCCTTTACCATTCCACACACACAACAGCCAAGAGAACGTCACTATCATTACCATTAATCGACCCAGACTCTTCTCATGTTCTGCATCAAATCCAAACATGCGTACAATCGGTACAGTACACATAGTGATTTTTGGTGATGCCGGGCCACCGTCCATCAAGGCCTTTCTCACAGTGTCCGGATATTGGCATAGCTGCACAATCCAACGAATAATCAAAGCGATCGCTAGCGGAGAGACCTGAGGTCTACGTGATCCTATGAATTTGCATAAATAAGTGAAAGACCCGTGTATGCTCAAGACACCCCCCAAAAGAATGGCATCCGGGTGACCTCGACTGAAACGATGAAAAGTGTGCTGTAGTTGGCGGCGTGTCGAGCTATTAACATTCACGTCTGTCACAACAGTTTGACATTTACATCCCCAAGCTCCCCAAAAGCTGTAATGATACCTTACGTTTTTCAACAGCTTGTGATAAAACAGGTTTGTGCGTTAGCTATTTGCATAATTTGCCAACAAGCAATTTAGAACCACTGCGAGTCTGGGTCAAGAAAGGGAACCTGACATGACAGGAACACCACCACCTTCAATTAAAACCAACGCTTACTTGTGCCCAAATGAGTTTGGAGGAGGCACAGAAGTTTGAGGGAGATGTTAGCTGCTTAAGGGCGAGACATCGTGTGTACATGTCAAATAGATCGTTCTCTAAGATCTCACACGTGGAAAAACTGAGCTACACTAAGAAGGAACGGTCTGTTTGAAAGGTGTCTTGAGGTCTCGCTCATTCGTGTGGAACCAGAGGTGCAATGGTATGGTTTCTCTGTCAAGTTATAGCTGGTGTGTCGTGGCCTTAATAGACAAATAGAAAACCTGCATGTCGAAATGAAACGCAAAGATGTTATAACATGGTTGAATGGAAAACTAAAAGCTTCTGAAACTAACATTGAAAAGCAACATTGTGACTTAATCCAAGTGGAAAAGTTACATTCCCCGAATCATCCATATTTAAGCGATATTTCATCCAACATCATTTAATCAGCCATGTCAAATCAAAACAAGAAGATATTTTGAACAATGTCTGGCACCGATTAACTTGGGATGGTTTTACATGCAAGTAAATGGGTACCGCAGATGACAAAACAATGACCTTCTGGGTAAACTATCACTTTCAAAATGGATTTCCCCTTTAGCTTATGTCTAACTCTGACAGCAAGGTTCATTACTTTACAATCGGGTTTAATTACACTTCAATCTCCTTGAATTTTTCATTGACAAACTGTACAAGGCATAGAGCCACTGGCCTGAAACATACATACATACATACATCATTATGTACATTTAGACATTATTTATAAATGGTACTTCCTATCCACACATTAAAAGTACTTCATTCAGGAATTTTGACATGTGGCAGGAGTCAGTCGTTCATGTATGGAACATCACACTGGGTTTCAGAGTGACAGTGTCTGAACGGTAACAGACCATAATACTTTTAATTAAAGCGACTGGCACCTTTAACTAATGCTGAATCAAACAAGCTCTCAAAACACATTTCGGCTGTTATGTAACCGTGATTACTCTTATCCAAAATAAAAGTTTGTGTTTACATATTATCTGTTTGCATACTGTGCTGTTTTTATTTTGTATTTATAAACACACAAATAAATGTTTACATGTATTGAAATGTATATATAAATAACATTATATATAAACATGTATGGATAATAGATTTTTAAAAAATATTTACATGTTTGTGTGTGTTTATATATACAAAGACATGTACACACAGACTTTTATTTTGTATGCGATTATTCGCGATTAATTGCTTAACAGACCTACCTGTGTTTATTTTAAAACACTACAAACAACATAAATGACTACAGTATGGTGTAATTTAATAAATAAAACATATAAATGAGGGGACAACTATTAGTTACAGCAAAAAATATGCTAAGAAAAGTCTTAAGACTGCAAGTATAATGTGGGCATTTTTTCAGGAATATGACAGAGAAACTTGAAATGCACACCAGCTTACAGAAGACCAAAACAGCAGCAAATATTGGAAACCCTTCCTCTAAAGCAAATAACAAGCTTGAACTGCAAAGAAAATAGGAAACAGTCTTCACCTTATTATAACGAAATCAAAGCCACTGGTGATATTTCCTTCTATAGCTAAAAGAAGGGATGACTACAAGTTGTACATTGCTAAAATGCTTTGTAGAAATGAATACCTTGAAAGAATAAAGACAACAGAAACTTATTTAATCAAGTTCAAAGCGCTGTTTCAGTCTTCATTCATGAACGCAGCTATGAAACACAAGGCTATTAAATATCCTCCAGCTTTGACACTCGAGACAGCAAGCTTGTTTGGGTGGCAACCCGGCTCACCTCCACAGAGTCACATAAACCGCTGCTACATTTATGTATTCTGTAACATACAGCATTGACCTCAACACACTTTTTTACAAAACAAAACAACCTCAACTTGTTCGATTGGTCCCTTAAGTTCAAAATGTCTTATAGCAGTTTCTTTTACATTCTGTTAGAAAAAGTTGCCAGAAAATGTTGGAAACCTATGGCTTAGTGACTATCCGTTTTCTTTATGTATCTGTACCATAGTTTTACACCGAGTCTAATATCCTAATCTTAGGGCAACTTGTTTTAATGAGTTTTGTTTAATGCTTTCATGTAGTATTTCCGTTTCCATTTCATGTTGTCCAAAAGCCAGACTTGCTTTTTATTTTTATGCATCAAACTACAGTTCCAAGTCTTTGTTGTAGATGAAGCTCCCGTAGTGGAACGTTCTTGCCTCCGCGGATCCGACCAATCAAAGGAAAGCACAAACACAGGTGTCCAATCACAGCACCATAGTACTCGGGTCTTTGTCCCCGTTAAACAGAATCCTTAAAATGATAAGAGGTCTGGATGGTTGTTACATCCCTCAGTGCTGCATCGATGATGATGATGAAGAGGCAGAAATGATAAAGAATGGCACCAGTAAAAATCCAGTGTGGTGGCCCCCTTTCACTCCGTGTGCATAAGAGACTCCTGAAGAAGCTTGAAGAATCTTTAGGGATACGTTTAGACCGACGGCGACCGAAGGGGCTCACACTGTGAGGGTGGGTTGGTTTGAAGCAGTGGCACTTTCTGGTAACACCTGGCTTGGAAGGCATGGTTGTCATCGAAGTTGAAGTTGTTGTAAGCAGAGCAGTAAAAATATAACTTTTCTCTATATTGCATATGTCACAGCATGTTCGCCTAGACTGAATGAGGTCGTGTCCAGTTTTGTTTTTGCCAAAAAAACGCAAAAAAGGAACGCGTACCTGAAGAACAGCAGTGAGAAGCGAAAAAGAAATACAAGGTGCAAAAATAAGGTCCCTCAGAACTCAACCACTGTCATCCCTCCATGGGAGAAAAACAACGAAACTTCAAAATCTATCCAGCCACAGAACAGGCAAAACTCTATAAATATAAAAAAATCCTTCTTTTGTCTAAGCCAGCACCCAAGAGGCTTCTTTGAGTTCCTGCTATCGTTGGAATCCGGTGCTGTGCTCATGTGTAAAACTGATATCCCATAATCCTCATGGTTTCCCTATCAGAGGATATGGGGCGTTACATCGTGTGGCGAGGCTGGGAAGAGAACGCAATCCACGCTGCAAAGTCCACGACTGTTTAAGACCGAGTGGAAAAACGCGAAAACAAACGCCAAACTTCATTCAAAGTGCTCACGTCCTCTTCTGAGAACAGAGTGTGATGCAGTTATAAAGAATAGTGATAAAGGTACCGATAACCAGTGTAATCGTAGCGTCAATGTTTGAAGCGGAGAGATTTCCCGTGCCTGCTGGCCTACATTTTGATTCCCTCCTGTTGGCTGAGCTGGGACAGGGTCTTCTTGATGCGCAGGGCAGTGAGACGGGCCGCTCCGTTGGCGTACCAGCATTCTCTCATGATCTTGGCCATGACCCGTAGAGCCTGGAGACAGAAGGAAAAACTTAATGTAACTAAGTTGGTGAAGCAGTACAAAAGCAATCTCAAGGTCATGGGTTTGATTTCGAAGAGAATGATCAGTTGGGAAATTTCATGCGAATGTCAACCTTAAGATGAAAAGGGTCTTAAAGACCCCCCAAGTTTTTTGTTGTTGTTTATTTGGAGTTTTTGATAAGCTTTAAGACAAACCATTTGTAAAGTAAACATTTTGAAAAACTTTCTGGTAAATGACATCACAAACCTGTAACAAATCACATCAACCCATTTGGTCATGTGGATCAGCTGTGCAAGCCATGCATATTTAATAATGGGTCATAGTTTCGATCTGAAATAAATTCTGCACTGCTGTGTCTGCTCTCAGTTTCACTTTCAGTATTAGCAGCATCTGTGAGTGTGATTTAGTGGAGGTGGGGCTTATATATCTGTGTATACATAAGGGAGCTGAGGTGTGGAATTACATTCAAGCTATTTGAAGGTGTAAAAATGTTTAAATATGTCTTTTTGATAGTTGAAAGTGACGCAATTATTGACCACAAGGTTTTCACCATACACAATATTTAAGGAACTTTTGCCAGTTAAGGGAGGAGTGTTAAAGGCCTTTTCTGCCACTCTTATGTTAATCTTGAGTACCTGTAATGTAGAATCATGTTTAATGTATCTCAGGAAAGTATTTGGTTTACTCACATTAACATAAGACAGATACAGCTTTATGACTATTTCGGAAAGGCCGAGCTCCCGCAGGCTTACCGGAAGCAACACTCATTACCAATCTCCTCACAAGAGATTCTCCTGGAATGTACACACTGATGTTCTTGCTCTTGTGGGACCTTTGATTGGTGCGTGGCAGGGATTTTATGGACAAATTGCCAAAAATAACTTGTAACCTTTTGACGAAACCTTTAGTTGTAACAGCTTGATACCCCTCCTTAACATGTTGTGTCCATGTTCAATACACAAAATAATCCTGCAGATGGACTGTAATTAATCAGTAAATGATGAAGAAAAGCTTTTAAATGCCTGCTTTATTTACTAATCTATGCCAGATGGGACTTTTAACAGTTCAGTTATTTCAAGAGCTGAATTGCAGAACCTTCAAACTCTGAAACGTTACTTCCAAGAACAACATTTATGACTCATCAAAGCCCCAGGTAATAAGAACACAATCAGTGTTGAACATTGAAGCATGGTGAGCTAGATTTTTGACCGATGAGTTCTTAATGTGAGTGGGGATGTGTCTGTTAGGACATTGTGATATGCACAGTACCGCTATGAAAAATGTAATAGATAACATATTAATTTATTTATTTTGGTCTACAAGTCCCGTGTCTGTTCCAGCTTTGACAACTGGGAAATAAACACAGAATTTTAACCAGGGTCACATGGAGTCTGTGAAAAACTGGCTGGACGAATTTCAGCACCGGTAGTTGTATTTCACTTTATACGGCACGATGCAAACTGATGACAACATGATGTCATGTATCACGAGAGTGTCTGGATGTCGCGGTTCTGAACTGCACACAGCTTGCACGCACTAAAGGTATTGATAGCTTTTTCTTTTTTTTTCTAGAATCAGTATTCGAAAATAGTGTTTAATTTAAAATCTATTCCGCAGTTTTTTTGGCAGTTCTTCACAAGACTAGAAACATAGCTGAGCTAAACACTCACAAACGCTAACAGCACGTCTGAAACCTTGTTTATGTCGAAGGTTACATAAAAGTCCTTCTTCAGGAAAATAAACATCAAACACTGTCTCAATATTCCACTTTAGGGTTCATGCCAGCAGACACATGCTAGAATAGATACTAATGCGATCCTGTTGCCCTTTTTCCATTATTCACACATCATCTCGTAACAACCATGGCACAAATACTCTTCTAAGTGCCCTTAATAAAGTGAAGCTTTCAGGAACGTTTGGCGGACTTCAACATCTCTTCTCATTGCTTCACATTTTTATTGGATACAAATTACATCCCAGCAAAAAGGGCTTTTTATATTCAGCGCAGTGTTGTCTGTGTACAAAATGCACAGCAATCTCTAAAGAGATTTGAGCTCTCTTAGGGGTAATTACTCACGCCCACTTTCTCCACGCATTGTAAAAGTGTGGTGCGGAATGCAAATGAAATTATTTTAGTTTTGCGTCACGCAGGAAATACAGAGCCATTGAAATGCAGGTGAACAAGATGTATTGAAATATCACATTTTGCAAACGGTTATTAAAGGCCATCTCTATAGTACAAAAAGGACTTTCAATGACTTTTCGTTGTTGGGAGTACCAACATTCTTCAAAATATCTCCTGAAGAAGTAAGAAAGTCGTGCACCTCATGCGTTAACAGGCTCACCTGTAAACACGAGGAGAATGTCGAAATATAATCTGCTTAAATGGCAAACATTAAATGTCACTTGAACCATGTCTGAGTCACACACTAATACCGGTAGGGAGGAAGAAACATCAGCCTGTGTATCTATTTATGAGACCGAAAGGCTAGATGAAGAGCCATGCGGCTCTATTTCAGCGCAGGTTTCTCCGAAATGCTGTTTGGCAGTCTTCATATGTCTGAGAATGATTAGATTACAGGACTGCGTTATCGTGAATCAAATCCAATCAAATTGTGTCACTTCCCAGGCAAGAAACAGGACACTGTCGGGCGATCGTTTGATGAACACTTGGCAATACAAATGGGAAACCCGAGACCCTTGAAAATACCTCCGAACTTCCCTAACGCCGCTTCCCTTGAGACCCTGGTTTGCTCAGACGGAAGAATGTAGTGTTTCCAATAACAGCAGAACACACAGACGTGGGATTTTAAATGCACTATTAAAGATTCAGTAATGCTTCATCGGCTGCCGGGGGACTGTTGTGATGTGATTATCCCGAAAGAGAGGGCAGGTTTGCCTACGAGGTAATGAAATGCTGGAAAATTACCTTTATTGATCTACAAGAGGAAATTAAAATTCTTCTGTCTAGATTAAGAGGATGCATTTTATGAAACAAAAGCCAAGGGTGTACAGTACGTACAGTAGACTGAACTATATTTCCTGGAACTTAAAGGGAGAGTTACCCCCCAAAATCCAAAGTCATAATTTATTCACCCTTACATCTTTTAAATCTTTATATGACACCATGGAACTCAAAAGAAGATATTTTGAGAAATGTTGTTTTGTCTTCCCAGAACAGAAGTCACAGGAGGCTAATGTAGTGTGCATACATTCTTCATAATATCTTCTTTTGTTTTCTGCAGAAGAAAGGTTTGAAATGACATGAGGGTGAGAAAACAGTGAAAAGGAATTTATTTTTGCGTGAACAACCACTTGAACCCCCTTATATGAATAAATGTAATGTAAATCTGCATTGATTTCATATCTATACAATAGAGATATCACTTTTTTTCTGTTAGCAACATTCTTTCAAATATCTTCTTTTGTGTTCTGCTGCAAGGTGAGAAAATCATAAAAATATTATTTTGGGGGGTGAACAATTACTTTTAACCCTCATAATGAATAAACGTACTGGCATTTGAACAATAATATTAAATTAAGTTGCATTTGTGTTAAAGTGAGAGTTCACCCAAAAATAAAAATTCTGTCATCACCCTCTTAAACCCTGTAGGACATGAACGAAGATATTGGGAAGAATATTGGGAACTATCACCCCTTTATTTGCATTGATTTTATGTCTATACATTACATTTAATAATAACCACCAGCTACAATACTAGAATGTTACCAACATTTTTCAAAATGTCTTCTTTATGTTCTGCAAAAGGACAAAATGTCATACAGGTTTGATATGACAGAAGAGTGAGTAAATTCTGACAGAATTTTAATTTTTGGTTGAACAAGCCTTTACTATGATTACTTTAAGTAAATCATAAAACAAAATAATGACCACTATAAATCACTTACTATAAAAGTGGCACCAGTGTGATTTAATATTTTGTTTTATAATGCAATAACTTTAATACCTGTTGAAAATGTGTTTTAAATGAGTCAAAGTCTGCTTACCTCACAGCTCTGCCACCTGTTTGGAATGTTAGGCCGTAATTTCTGTTCGCAGACCACTTTCCTCATGTCCTCCACTGAAGGGTCCGACTGCACCAGGTCATAGTACGGCAGCTGGTATTCTTCATGAATACCTAAAGAGAAACTTGTTAAAAATTCACAAGGAATAACAACATAATACTGCACAGCGTCACTTTTAATAAGGCTGGACGTCAAAAAAGTAATGCAGGTATTTGTTCATGTAATCCCAAACTACGCATATTGAAGTAGAACTTAATACCTCCAATTGAACATCTGCTGGCGATTTCCCAGAAGACCAGACCCATAGCGTAAATATCTGCCCTCTTAAAAGGCTCAAAATGCTTCATGTTTATCGAGTCATCAAGCACCTCAGGAGCCATGTACCTGTTGAAAGAGTCAAATAAAAAATTCCTACCAAGCAAAATGACCATAATCCTGAGGTTTCTGCACTCTTTTACAAAAAACACTGAGATTCCCTTTATTCAGCACTTGCACAGGTGTAGTTTAAAGTAGTTTTCTCACGGATCAAAAAGTGCAAAACAGCACAACACAAACCTGCTCTCCAGAAAGCAGGAAATCGGGTAAATAATATTCATAAATCATTTAAAGCTTCTTTAAAGTAGTTATGTTTGCAGATTGAAACTGTATAATTTTTTTATTAGATATGCACATTTATATCATCGTAATATGATTGTAGACACAATAATATACAAGTGGAAAAGAAATAAAACTCAGTTATAGTATTAGATAATGTTATAAGAAAAAAATAAGCAAATAATATAAAGGATTTAATATAGATGTATTAAGCAGCAATGATGTTGGAAAATGTCATAACACCCTTTTTTTTAACCTTAACGTTTTTATTAAACTGTAATGCTCGCTGTTGTGCTTGAAATATAGGTGAGAAATGCATCAAATGCTCAGAGGTAAAGCCTTTAACAGATGCTTTGATGCGTCATGCCGCTGTGGTGCCAAGAGGGGGCGAATAACACAAGATGGTCGGTGTGTTATTGTGAAGTCTTTCACAGGAAGCAAGGGCATTACAAGGACTTATCTGAGGAAAAAAATCAGGATGATGAGTCAGTTTCCTTTTTACAAAATCATGGACCAATGGGGTGGAAGCCTGGCCGTGATCCCAGATGCTGGCTATCCCAAACTTTTTACAATGCTAGACCTCTATTTTCCCTGTCAGAAGCTCTTCAAACACAGTGTACAATGTTAAGTTTATAGTTTTAGAGATTTATAGATGCGCTTTGGATGTTTATGGCACTGGACAATTCACAGCCAGGAAAAACAGAAATGACCAGTCTGCCTTTCCTCAGAATGAATCACAAGATATGGAGTAAGAATGTAATGCTGGATGAATCACATGGTAAAATTAGAGGCCTTTTTACATCACATCACACTCAGGAAATCATGTTTCATCTTTCTAAAGAAACATCACTGCACACGCATATAACCGTCTGCATTTGCCGGTCTTTTTCAAGAAATATTGTGGATAATCACTACCAATGATGATACATTGAGCAACTTTAAGAGCAATGTTGCTTGGCTTCTTTCCCATTGAGAATGGGCAACAAAAATGTATCTGGATCTGTTAGATCGTTGGTCAGCAATATTTCGAGATCCTCATATCAGAATGCCAGAAGCGAATAACGGGATCAACTTGGAGCTGTCTTGATAAAATTCAAGATGGTGATTTCTCTGTGGCACTGGAGTGATGAAAAGGAGTGTGGCATTAAATCTTTATACGCTGGTGAGTTGTCATCCGATACAATCAAGAATTCACATCATTTAATGCTTAAAATAACAACAGCTTTCCAATTTAAAGGTGCAATAAGCGATTTATAAGACTTGGTCAGTCTAGGCACCAAGCTATAGCAAAACAATGATGAAGAAGATTGCGATTCGCGGGAAGTCTGTAGAAACAGAGATGACACAATCTAAAAGCGAACAGCTAAGAAATTATCAGTGCAAAATTAAAGACTGTCATTAAGTAAGACTTATTAAGATTTATTTAGTAGTTATGGCCAACTGTATATTGCCCTATTAAGTTGCTGTGTGTATCACCTGGTCCAGCTCCGTATATCATCACGGACATCCAGTTCAAATAGAGTTCCGACTTAAAAGTTAGGATAAAAACCAAAGACTGGATATCTTTAAAAGGATATCTGTGCGCTTATACATGTAATGGAAAAGTATTACATTACAAAATCTGATCTAAAACAAAAAAAAACAAAGAAGTAACAATAGTTTCTTTCTTAAACCTTTGGTGATGAAGGTACACATTTACTCGCTCAAAATACATTTCAGCAACCTGCTATAAGATTGAAAAGCCTTCCATTAGCTCCCACTTCATCACAGTTGGACACAGACTGAGTCCGAAATATCATCGAAAGTTAAGTGAGGAACACAAGAAGTAAAGCTCTTGATGGGGATTATTACCTTTTGGTGCCCACTCTGTGATTGGGAGCGATGTCGATGGTATCTGTGGCAGAGTCGTGCCGCACAGCCAAGCCCAGGTCAGCGATACAGCATGTGCCGTTCTTCTTGACAAGAATGTTCTTCGATTTTAAATCCCTGTGGGCGATAGCGGGCTTGCCTGGAATCAGATTAGAGAATTTGGGAAAAGAATTAGATAAACGTGATTTTATGAAAAGAAAAAGTTCAAGAGTTTTTATTTAGTCGATTTATTTAGTCATCAGCCGATTTGTGGAACTTCATCACAGCTCCCAATTGTTCGACCTCTTGGCCTCAGGAAGGCGCTACAGGTGCAACTGGACGAGGACAAATAGATGTCCCAAAAAGCCATTAACTTACATATACACTGACCCCACAAATACTCACACACGGAGTGGCTAAGAATTTCACCAGACTGTATGCAATATACTTTTCATTGTTTGTTTCCTTTTCAATGTGCAATACCTTGATGAATCCAAATAGTATGTATTCCCAAACGTGCAATACTTTTTTACAATTTCCGTGTAATTCCACCTTTTTTAGTCGCTTGTTCTATCACAGAATTGCTTACCCCACTTTTTCCTAACCCCTTATTATCTTATAACCTGCACTACCATTTATCGTCTACAGCTATTTTACTGTAAATTTTAAATTAACATGTTTGCATGTTGTATCTCATCCTAGATGTATATGATGTACATTGTATGTGTGAACAGTGACTATAAAATGCATTCTATTCTTTTTTGCATGCACCATATTAAGGAACAAACTTTCATCGTAAAATATCTTGGTTATCTATTGTTTTGCTATAGTATTTGTGTAGTTCTTGTTTTTTGGAGGTTGACAATTATTTGTCTAAAACCAAAACCAATTTTTTTATGAATTTCATGGTTATTGGTACAACTTACATCTATCAACTTTAATATCTTTTTAGAATGTGTATTAATGTTGCATTTAGAATATTTTGAGATATATACTTAAATAAATATGTATTAATTCTATTTCTTTACTTATATTGTATTGTTATTTATGTCTATAATTCTATTTTTAATAATGTATATTGAGTATAAACTGAAGTATAATTCTGAACATTAGGCAAAAAAAAAAAAGTTTATAGGACATACTGTCAGAACAAAACATCATTACACCTATAATTACAAGAATCATTTACACATTACATAACATTTACACGCTTTAATTTGGCAGATGCTTTTATCCAAAGAGACTTACAAGTATCGTGCAGTGGTCAACTATCACAGCAGAGCAAATGGTTGTAGGTGCCTTGCTCAAGGACACTTCAGTCTTTGTTCTTCTCACAAGTCCAACTCTTTATACACCAGACTACAACTGACATCAATTCATTTTAACATTAATTTTAGTCCCATGCTCTACACCAAAGTGCAATTCCTTTTCCATCTGATTCCATCAATGTACCATAAAGACTGAGGAACAAAACAAACACGTACAGGTCAAACAAATGCACACACAATCATGCACACCGTATACATGTACACATACACAGACACAAGCGCACACACACTGTGCTCCCTGAAGAAACCAATTCACACTGCTCCCATGAGTTTTATAAATGCCTTTATTATTCGCTGTCGGGTTATTGCTGCCTCAGCATGAATCTACTGTATGTTGCTGCTCTAAACCTTCAAGTCCATAAGGAAAATAAGCAGAACTCTTTGACAGGAAGACCAACCTGTTCTCTATCCAAAAAACCACACAAAGATAAGAGCAGATTACAAAGATAATCTAGACTACCCTTTTTTGACGTACCCCTGTGCCAAAGCAACAGCGTTCTGAGTGGTTGCCAATGTGTTCTTGTCCGTTGCTATACGGTTATTAAGGTGTTCTGGGTGGTTTATTGGTCTTACTATAACAAACCTTGTCTATATAGCATCATGGTTCTTAGGTATGGCAATGCAATTTAATGACCGGTAGTTCGCTACCTAAGAAATGTAACAACTCTTCCTGAACTACGAGTCAAAGTAACATCCGTTTCCAGCATCTCTGAACAAGCTCTTTATACAATTTAAACTACAATAGGCTACGTTAAATTGATCTTTTAAAGAGCTTGATAGAGAAACTCTCTCCAAGTGTAATGGGGCATTATATCTCAATTATACCAATGTAATAAAGTTGCCGTGCCGTTAAATGAAGCCTGCCACAACAAGCACTTCCGCTGATGACATAATTATTTACAAAATACCATTTCATTCTGGGACCGTGATAAAGGCAGCTAAATCAAACTCAAATCAGCGAAAGTGCGTCGACTTTGGATACACAAACAACGACTCTATCTATTATATTTCTAAATTAAATTTAAATAAACTTCCAATCCCAGCCACTGGTGGTTTAATGTGCAAGGCTTTAACGATGAAGAATCGATCTGGCATCGTGCGAAGGAAATCAACACAGTCTGTGTGAAGATGAATTAGCATTTGGTATAAATGAGCAAACGAATTAACATCTGCTATAGCTCATGTTGTGAAAACAACCTACACAGAAGCAGGCTGAGTCCTCCCGGGATATTCACCGGCGGCCAAAAGATGCTTCTTTACACCCCGCTAAGGTGATGGATAGGTACATTGCTTCACATAAGTGAGTTTTATTTTCTTAACAGAATCTGAGGTTGCAAACATTCGGTTGTCTATACTTTACCGCACAACACTAAATAAACTGTCCCCATTTTTATTTAATTAAATTCATGTTTTTTAAATACATTGCTGTGAAAAAGTCCAATGCACATCAACATTTTCTCTCTAATAAATGTTTTAACGTTTTATGTTGTTAAAATCCAGTGAAATTGTAAGATGTGTGGCAATAGCCATTGCTCCACACAGAGATCTGATGTCATCATTCATTTCATCTTTTATACATAATAATAAGAGAGAAAAAACTTCAACAGGCGAAATCATGAAGACCTGTGTCAATGTCTTCAAGAGTACTGCATGATAAAATTCTCACAGGATTATTATCAATAATGGCAAAATAAATGTTTAGAAATGTACACTCAGATTTTCTAATGACACACAACTGCAAATGATGTAAATGCTGTAACCATTGAACCAAAGAAACTACTGAATACACAAGACTCTTGCAAAGTACTATGTATAACTTGTTTGGGTGATTATATAACTACAGATGAATTAGTACCAGATCGTATAATTTTTTGACTGGTTTGTTGATTTTTGTACTTCACCAGATCACAAGTTGTTTAAGGCCATAATAATGAGACATATTTCACCAAAATATTACTTTAATTAAAAATATCGTGTTAAAAAATACCATGTGGGAGGTGGTGTGAGACTGTTTGACTTATCCATTTTAGAATAAATTTATAAGAGTACATTTTATAATAAACTCTAAATAAAATCTAAATGAATCTTAAAATTGCTAATTGTCCTTTATTAAGTTGAACATTAAAAATAACGTTGTCCAATCCCTCATCAAAATATTCAAAAAGTCTATATAACTGACACCCACTACATCCACCGCAGGTGTTCATTCAACTGTCTGCTGTCAAGCTTAATGTTTCTGTAATGAAATTCGAGCGCAAGTGAGCAAACGAGTACCTTGTGTTCCCACAATCTCCATGTGCAGGTGAGCCAGGCCGCTGGCAGTGGATAGAGACAGCTTGATCATGCCCTCCACCGTCACTGTATAGCGATTCAGGTAGTCGAAGAGTGAGCCATGCTCATGGTAGTCTGAAACCAGCCACAGCTGGGTCCATGTTCCATTGTCTGAAAGAAAAACAAGAAAGGACGGATCAGATAAACAAACAGCGAGAGATCTCCAGATGGCTGGTGGGATCTCAAATCAGCTGGGTGGTCTTTAGCAACAGCTCAATGCAAACACAAATGTAAGCATGACCATGACACTCCACCTGCTTCCCAAAAATCTCTAAAAAAGGATCTAACAGAATATTGGTGAGATATCGGTTTTAATGATTTATATTTTTATAAATAGCTCTTAATAGTACATGAAAAAAGTCTTATAATAATAGAACTAACTGTTGATATCTGTGTTATTAAAAAATCTTGGGTAAAAGCTTTTTTTGTTGTAAGGCTGACATTTTCACAGAGTTGCCAATTACCGGCGCAATCAATAGATTTTCTCGGTTGGTAGTTTGGCTCCATGCTTATACTAATTCTAACCTGAAGGTCGTTACTTTATTAACAAAAGTTTAAGAGAGAGAGAGAATGTGATCACCTATACCTGGGAAGCGGAGGGATCACAGTTACGTGACCTTAACAAACATCCTACGCTATAGACACAGTGACAGTTATCAGTATCATTAAAAGTTGATGATCGTTAAAACGGGGGAAAATATTGAATTTACACATAATAATTACACAAAAATAATATGTTGTTTTTTTGAGAAACCTTGTTGTTTGTTTCATATTTTGTTTTAACACAAAAAGGTTGATTTAATGACATGTTATCTAGTAAAAAAAGGTTGTTTTCTCATTATTATGATGTTTAATTTCAATAACATATTATCGTTTGGCAACATATCATCTTGTTTTAAAGGCATATTATCATGTTAACATGTCAGAACAAGATGTTTTTTCGTTTGAGCATATAGAACCCTGATAAAACAAGATATTTTGTTTTAACTACAAATATTACATTAAAACAAAATAGTATATCACTTTTTATGATGACACAATTGAGTGGAAAGAGAACATTAAAGTGGCAGCGAAGCACCACCATTATATACTTCATATTTAAAGAGTTCTAATATAAAAAATTATAAGACGCCATCATTGGTCAAAACAATATAACTGTACGTTGCCAGTAACAGTATAGCCTTTATAAATTGTGCACATTAAAAAATTGTAGTTCATCACATTGGGCACAATGAACCATATAAGAAATCCCAGCATTCATCAGTGCAGCTGACCTTTGTTGTCAGCGGCGATGAAGCCCAGAATATTCTCATGCCGGAGCATCACGGTCTGGTAGATCTCTGCCTCCCGAAACCAGGACCGTTCCTCTCTAGAGGAAAAGATTTTAACTGCCACCTCCTCTCCTCTCCACTTGCCCCTCCACACTTCTCCAAAGCGGCCCTTCCCAATGCTTTCCTGAAGGATGATGGTCCTCGCTATTGTCCTTTGCACCAACAGAGGTAAACCTGGAGAACAGAAGATGGACAAATGATGTAAATTAAAAGGAAGAGAAAAATGCTTTACTTGAGAAAACGTTGCAGTGCAACTGAATTACAGATTCTTGGTTTAAGAATGCTAGTACGTTTTTTTAAAGGTAAATTATGGCAATACTTTAAAACATTAATTTATTCAACAAATCTGTCGCAACATCCTCAACTGCACATAAACATACGTCCATATGCTCAAGCATTCAGTGACAAATACGTATTTTCCACATCGCACACAGACGGTCATATAAAACACCTTTTGGTTAAATCATGCTTTTTTTAGGACTGCTGAGTTTGATTCAGATCGATTCGGACCATAATTTACACCAGAAGCTATTGATTCACTTTAACCAAATTAAAACAGAAACAGCTTCAAGACAAAACTGTGCTGTCTGTGCACAACAGTGAAACTGAAACACATCAGCAATTTATAATTCATATAATTCACACCAACACAGTTTTCTCTTCTGTCACATTTAATTCAGACTGCAACTTATCTTTGTGATGATGATAAAATAAACAATTTGAAGCAATGGCAAGCAGATGTGAAACACTGGATTAAAATACTCCAGATGTAAAACATCAGTTTAGTAATACATTTAAACTGATCAGGTGTGTTAATTATTGCGTTTTAATAGAAGAACAGATTATCTGCTACCAGAAGACCTTTTGATAGTTCGCCCAAAAATGAATATTCTATCCTAATTTATTCAGTCACTTTAATTGCATGCATTTCTTTCATCCAAAAGAAGACATTTTGAAGAATGTTTGGTACTGGGACCCACTTACAGGGGTAAAGGTGAATGGTTGCCTGCCACTGTGGTTCGGGTACCAACATGCTTCAAAATATCTTTGTCTTTTGCAGAAGATACTCATACCAGTTTGAAAAGACGAGAGGGTGAGTGAATGATAACACCGCTTTTGAGTCGACTACTCCTTTAACGTTCATACCGGAAGAGTAAAAGGATTTTGAGTGATCCAAAAGTCAATTTTTACTAAAGGACTATCAAGAGAATGCATTGAAAGTCTGTGTTGAGTGTATCTGCAGAGAAGTTACAAATCAAAACCAGTTAACCTCACTGACCAACCCAGAGGGTTATGTTCTCTATCAACACTACAGTGAGTCATTTTATACTAAAGCATTCAGGGTTGGACTCAGCGTACTAGTACCAATTCAAAAATAGCAGGACAGGCCATTAGGAGCTAAATGGAGCTTGTTTTTTGTATGGGGACGTTAAGAAGCCCTGGAGACAGCAGATGGGGTCAGTGTCAGCCAATGAATGTTCAGGCAGGCCACTGTGATACCACAATCTTACACATCTACCTAATAATCTCATCGAGAAGACATGCCAACATTAGGCTAAAATAGATTATTTAGAGCAGACTGTGAATGAATGAAGAAGTATGAACAAACATTGACATCAGACTTGTGAAAACGTAGGTGAACTGGAGCAAAATTGTGTACTACAGTAAGTTGTTTTGCATTCTGAACTATATTGAAAGTAATTTTTTTTTCAAAACACAAAACTTATACCAACAAAAACCGCTTCTCCGTCTTCATACAACGACATTCCTCATACTCTTAACATGGAAACAATGAAAACAGCCGAGGAGTGGGCGATTGTGTGGGCATACCAACCTGTGACCTTCTCAGTAATACATGCTTCAAACCACCGATTCAATTTTCCTATGACAGGGACGGCAAGGTCAGCCAGACAGGAGGAGAAATGCAGAGACAGCGATCGGAGCCGTGGAACATACATAAGGCTTGCAGACAAAACCCAGAGAGGAAGATGTGGTGAAAAAGACGTCTACAATGTGATTCACTGCTGAGGTTATGTCACATCCAGACGCAGACAGCTAAAGTAAGACGAGTTAGTGGCGCCGCTCCAAACCAGACGTGAGGAGACTGAATCGAATGTGGCTGTCTAACATACACCAGACGAGCAAAGTGAAATAAGAAAAAGGGAACTGGGCAAAAACAACTGCTCTTTTATTTAAATTTATATAA
Source organism: Triplophysa yarkandensis (assembly GCA_033220385.1). Lineage (NCBI taxonomy): Eukaryota > Metazoa > Chordata > Actinopteri > Cypriniformes > Nemacheilidae > Triplophysa > Triplophysa yarkandensis. Next base: position 2,415,009 of record CM065676.1, read on the forward strand.
AAAATTCATTTTTTTAAATGAATCTGATGCTGAAGTCAAAGATTATTTCTGGTTGTATCATTACCACATCTACATTCAGCAGACGGTCTACTTTTATAAATTATTTAACATGTGCTCTTTGAGTTCAGCAGAACAAAAGATTTTGATATTTTTTTACTGTGGTAGTCAGCAGTGCCTCAGAAATCTCAAGTCCTAATATTCTTCCAAATATCTCCCTTTGTGTTCGATACGTATGTATATGTATATGTATACAGGTTCGGAACAACTTGAGATACTAATGACAGAATTTTTATTCGTGGGTGAACTATCATTTTCATGTTAGTAAATGATTTTACATGTTAAAAAATCATGTTAAACATTTTACCAACAGAATATCAAATCAACATAGAAATGCATCACATCAATAAGTAAAATGGGTTAACAACAGCATTTTGTGTTGACTTACTTCAATATAAATACAGTAAATCCATTGTAATTATCATTACTTTAAGTGGGCAGACGTGTTCTGCCTCTTAATTTTGGGATGGGAAAGATTGAGGGTGAGGCCGAGGAGCAGTGGTAGCAAAATCTGGGAAAAACTCTTTAACATTTGTTGCAGTGGGTGGCAAGAATAAACAACTTGGCCTTAATTTTTTTTTAATTAGTTAAAAGTGTGGGAAGAACAACTTCTTTCAAGGTAATTTTTCATAATTTAACATCCTAATTAAAACACCGGTATGATTGTGTCCTTGGATAAGTTCAGTTTTAAACACCCCCACAGATAAATTTCTTCTTGACTTGAAAAAAAGACGAGTATTTAACTGTGCAATTCAATATGGCGTAGATATCTGGATATACGTGACCTTAACCAAAGCCTGCAGGTTTGTTTGGACTCATGCGCCCGGTAAGACCTTGGTGAGCGCTGAAGAACTAGACGCTATTTACACTGAACACCAATCTGATCTATATGATAGTGTGTCTCAAATTGTCATGAAATGTTCTCTATCGTACGACAGGGAAGTCAATATTATTTGTATTTACAGACAACAACGTAAACAAACGTAACAAACATGGCTAACAATTAAAGTGGAAGTATCAAGCTAGATCATGGATTATAAGTGCTTTAGATTGTAAAACATGTTGAGTTGTCATGTTCACCGTGGTCCAAATGTTAAAAACCATGTTAGACGCATTTCGGCGGTCAATATACTCCCCAAAAACTGCAACTCATTTCGAAATGTTTTTGCAAAATCTGCTCAGAAAGTTCCCCGTTATTTACTCAAAATCCGAGCCACGCACCAATCAGAGAGTTCGGGAGAGCACGTACATCAGCGGTACATGCCAGGAGATGCCCTTTTGAAGATATTGGTCACGAGAGCTACTCTTCGCCCATCCGCAGGAGCTCGGCTTTTTCCGAAAACAATCGTAAAGCTGTATCTGTATTCTGATTATACCAAAGTCTTTTCGGAGATCTAAATAACGCGATTCTACACTACAGGTACTCAAGATTAACGTAAGAGTGGCAGGAACTCTATTTTATTATTCACCTTTAACTTCTGCCACACATTTTCAGAGAAAATAAATTGATAAAATATAAATTGTTTTATTATTAGCCCCTAGTCAATCAACTTTTTGAAGGAAAGACTACTTTTACCCCTTTCTTACGGCCTGCCGGGACAGCCAAAATTGCGCCAAACAGATAACCATCACTTTACACTGAGCACCCCGTCTTTTAACCAGGCTGAGATGTCGTGCGACGACTGCTGGGTTACAACAAACCGCAACACGTACACTGAAAAGAACGCTACAGATCTTCAAACTAGACAACAAAGAGCCGAACAGACATGCAGACGCAAACAAGAACGCTGGAATGCAAACAAAAAAAAGATGCAGGTGTTTAGGAAGACAAACAGGTAATTATACAAAGAAGGACATGAATGAACCAAGAATTACCCATGAAAAGATTCTCGTGAATGGAATATGGGTGAGGAGCCACGAGAAGCGAACTGACATTCGAATCAAGCATAACTCGACATGAACCGAAGGTGACATACCGGAGCCTGACCCTGACGTGGTCATGTCGTAGATGAGGTCTTTAAGCGTGGTTCCCACGGTGATGAAGGGGTGGTCCATGGAGGGATCTTCCTCATTAGGCACGCGGTGGTGGATGACCGAGCGGCTGTGGCAGATGTAGAACACTGTGACCATCATGAAGCACACTATGCACACGGGGCCAGCGATAAGAGCCGCGAACGCCACCGGCCCCAACGGCTGGGGCTTCTGTGTTGGCACTGCAGGAGGAAAGAGACAGTTTGAGAACAGACATAACAAATCCAAACCTATTAAAGGAATAGTTCACCCACTTGAACGCCAGTGAAGATATTTTCATTATAGTTTGTCTCCAAGTCATTACCATTGACTTTCAAATTGACCTATTGCGCACCCAAAATGACTTGAATGCAAACTACAAATTGGACAAAATGCCTGTACATTGGAGATATCACATATGTACAGAAACTAGAAACATCATTATGGGAAAATTTAGGTCTACAGTATGATCTGTACTTGCATGCTTATTGTCTACACAGATACCTGTTAAGAAAATTTCCCAAAATGGCCCCAAAACAGAAAACTGACTGTTACTTAAGGGTGCAGCCCTTTAAGAGGATAACTAACAGACATTTAAAAAAAAATTATATATAAACACTTGTAACCTTTAATTGCACAAATTTATCACACTCCCCCAGTAAAGTCTACAAATTGCCTATAATAACAGGAATATTGCTAACAGCAGACTCTCAGGTTAGGCAGTAATTGCTTGACGTTTATTAAATATGAAGAAGTTATTATAAAATAAAATACTGTTTTGACAGGTATATATGATTTCAAGCATATGATTAACAAATGCAACCTATCTGAGAACGTCGGAAAAACTGTCAATACATTATACATTATACAGTACCAGCAGGCTTATTTCACAAATTACACAAAATGGATCCTTGATTTATTAAGCACAGTACTGGCCAAGTGGTAAATGAGTCGAACTTGTGATCACAAGGTTGCCGGTTCGATTCCCAAGGCACATTTTGGGTATGGGTCACCATACCAGACAAACAGGTTTCTTTCACTTTTTCACCTCTAGAATAAGTAAAATCTATGTCAGATCTTAGAGAAAAACTTCTATTCGATCTCTCTTAATTGTTCAATTTTATGATAATTTAGCAACATAATTATACATGCATTTAGCTACTTTGGATTATAATCTGTGTACGTGTCTTTGTGGGCTTGAAAACTATGATATTTGGACCTCTGTGCTTTACACGGCTTTACATGGAATTTGGAATTCTCGTAACCAAACAGTTCTTGGACCCCACTCACTTCCCTTCATTGGAAGTTAAAAGAACACCAGAACTTTTTGCTGTCCTTCATTCTTCAAATTACCTGTACTTCATTCTTCAAACTACCTCATTATGTGTTCATGAAGTAACTTTACCTACCATGGAAGTCAATGGGGTCCAAGAACTTTAAGGTTTCAAGCATGCTTCAAAATATCTTTCTCTGTATTTATTATAGCAACGACATGGTTAGATATTTAGATTAACACAAAGGCGAGTAATTGATGACAGATTTTATTTTTGGGCAAACTATCATTTTAAAGAATTTCTTTTTTTAAGCTAGAAAGCAGCAAATGTTTCTCCAAGAGCGCATTAATCCTCTCTTTCCTTTCTAGTTTTCATCCAATATAATTGACTAAATATCCACTTTCAATTAATAAAAGCTAAGGAAGACCTTAAGTTTCTGTCTTTGTATAAAAGTGACATATAAAAACTATTAAGTTACAACACATTTATGTTAAAGTCTAAAAAGTCTAGTAAATGCCTAAAATGTAAAGTGAATGTCTTTTCTAAAAGATGTACAGATGTATGTCTACATTTACATTAAGCACACAATGCGAAGTGTGTTGTAAAGGAGACCTCTGCCTCACCTGAGACCCAGCATAAAATGACAAGACACAACAGACATGTGTCAAAAAATGTTTAACAAGGTTTACAAAATGCCAGACAATGAGTGTCTGCTTTCATGAGTCAGACTCTATTCTGCATGCTTAACATTTTCTTTGAAGCATGGTTACACTGTAATTATTTCATTTTAAAAGAAAGATGTTCAGTCAATAGCAGTGTGTGTACCGCAGGGCATCCTTTAACACCCTACGAAATTGTGTTAAACCAAACCTTTTATACTGAAATTTGATGCTATTAAACCTAAAGTTCTTTGGATCCTTCAAGATGCAACTTCATATAAAAATGTGTGCAGACACACAATGAGTCATTTTTACACCAAATTCAACGGTTTAAGTTTAAAAGTGAATCATGTTATACTCATCCCTCTAATAATAATAATGAAACTTGTTGCAAAACATTACCACAGACAGCCGTCTAGACTGCAGGATGGCCTTACATATTAAATACATTACACAACGCTGTGATCTACCTCATGTAGATATCGATGACTATCATGTTAACATAAACTCAGCTAGCCAGATGAATAGAAAAATAATGCAAAACAGGAACAAAGCTAGGACTGTTTGACTCACGGAAAAAACGGTGATCCTTACAAGCTGAAGGAAGCAAGAAACAGCGAGGGTGGGACCATCTGTTCTAAATTACTTTTCTTTGTTTACATGGAAGGCTGTGGCTTGGTACTAAGGCTAAAGATGTCTTTATACTAAATTTCTCAAGAGAAGATGCAAACACCACAGTGTGTGAAAGAAAGGAAGCAGGATTCAAGCATCCGCCAACTGTTTCCCGGGTATATCAGCTGGCTTCCCCAGGTAATGGTAGAAGCGGGCCGAACTTGAGGTTTTCTTCTCGATAATAACTTAATAACAGAGAAGCGCTGAAGGCATTCACAGCCGGGTTTTAAGTGTGAGAGCATAATAGCATGTGTTATGTTTAAAAATATATTTGATATTCCTTTATGAAACCTATATTAACATCTGACAAAATGTTACAGGATGCCTTATAAGTACATATAAAACATAATGCATGGGTAGTATACAAATATACAGAGTTAGAATGAATTCAGTTATATACAATATATATTCAATTAGAGCTGTGCAATATATCGAAATATCACAAAAGTGAATTTTGGAATGGTTAGCAATAAATAAGCTAATTCTACGAAAAGTTATAAAATAAACTATACATAAAGTTGTATGTATAGAAGTTAGAATTAGAGTTGCATTGAAAATGTGCTTAAGCAAGAAACTTTCAAAAGTTGCAGTGATGCTTTCTTTTTCCAAAAAATAACGTGAACATAAAGGGGGAATATAGTTTTGAAATATTTTTAAATTAAATCTAAATAGTTTTTAGAAAAATAAATATTGTAACGCATATCTTATATAGCATTGCTATATAAGATATATATTAGCATGCTACCGCATACAATATTTTCTCTATATCACACTCTACATTGCAGACAAAAACAATGCAAGTCAATAAGGTCCAACATTTTTACAAAATATCTTCTTTAATGACAAGAGCATAAGTACATGATGACAGTATTTAGTTGTCACTTTAAGAAATAAATATTTAAGCATTGGTCCTAACTGTCTTAACTTTGTTTTGTACCTGGGATTAATGTGAGGTCTGGGTTCTTGTTACACCAGTCTGTATCGCAGCACATTGGGAAAATCCCAGTGTCGTCCTTGGTTGAGGGTGCGCAGATGAAAGGCCGGTCGCGTGGAATCAGCTCCGTCTCGCTGATGCACAGGCTCTGCTGTGTGGTGACGCTGCGTGTTTTGGTGATGGACACATAGCACAGGCCATCTGTGGCACAGGTGTGGTTCGGGCACCGGTGACAGTAGCATTGTAAGGCTGAAAACAGTCAGAAAAAAGAAGAATTACAAGGATAAATAAATAACGATAAATAAAACAATTGACATCCGCGGAACACAAAAGAAGATATTTTGAAAAATGCTGGCACCCATTACTTATTATTATTGTTTATACAATAGAACGGGTACTGCGGTTCGGTTTTCTGATGTTCCTTTAATACCTTATTTTGTGTTTCGCAAAAATGAAAGTCATACAGATTTGAGATGAGTAAATTATGACAGAATATTTCAACCTCTATATTTAATTGTCCTGAAAGGAGAGATCAGCTTTGTCTTTCAGTTTAAAATGTATAATTTTGCAAATAATACATGTGGCGCCAACAGATAGCCTTTGTGGTGTCTGGCTTTGGTTGCGCCATTCAGACAGCCTGTCTTCCTCATTAACAAACATATGATGGCCACCATCCAATAATACTCATCCATCTGAACACGTGTGCTTACTTAACACACCATACCAGCAAAGATGAAGGGCAAAAACGACAAACTCTATAGGATGCTGATGTGTAATTCATGGAATGTAAAGAAAATTGAGCAAATTGAGTTTATAAATTGAGTCACGTAAGTGTCTAGAAATACACCATTTGTTTATTACTTTGAACCATTTTAACTCCAAATTCTTTTCAAAGCGATGCAAACAAGTCAACAGGTTCTTCTCAACTCGCTGAACTCTGCATCTATCTTTATAAGCAATTCCAGCTTTAAAACGATGGCCCCGCTGAACTTGTTTGTGTCTTGGACAAACTCATAAACCTGTTAATTACCATGGCATGGTAACGCCACCCAGACTAGGTTCAGACAGGTTACTCCTCACTTACACAATATTGCACGATTGTCTGAAACGCAAACAAGCAGCACGATTTGCATGCTGCATAGATGAGGTTCACGCAAGGTGACTTGTTCCTGATAAATATTTCAGTCCTATTCAGTCGAACCAAAAAAATACACTTGAACTCGGGCCAGTGCGTCACCACGCCACATGCTGAAGACGAGCAGCGTGTTCACACTTAGGCAGCTGCGAGACTCCACAAATATCAGCCCGTCTGACAAGGTCACTGCGAGGGAACAAGCGTAGGGTGGAAGGAGACATATGAGACAAGGGTTGGGGACAAACAAAGCAAGACAGAAAGCTAGCTGTCACAAAGACAGTACAAATGTGTGGGCAGTATGTGCTGAAGTTTGAACCCATCGACATGTTTTTGTCGCAGATATAATTAGAGACAATGAAAGTGTAGTTGTGGTTTCGACAATGAAAGTTGACAAAACTTATGAACTTCATTTCAAATATCATGTAAAGGCAAGACAACATATTTTGAATGTTTAATACAAGGGCTATTAAAACAGAGAAAGAGATGGGATAGAAATGAAGCGTGCAAGAGAAAGGAAGTCTGAAGGGGGGGTAATGCATGAGCAAACTGCAAAACACAAGCAACAATAAAGTCAGCATGGCATATCAGAAAGTCTAGACAGTCTAGAGATGCACAATATAACATCTCTAGAATCAAGACGTGAGGAATTTCAATTGAGCACTGATTGCAGTTTAGAAATAGTTTTGATTGAAATAGTTTTAAAGAAAAACATACATTCAAAAGTAAAGGCTTTAGCAAGGTCTCTCCTTAAGTCCATGAACGATTCCTCAATGATGTTTTGCATGAAAATGGCAACACACGCAATTGACGCAAGTGTTGCAAGAAAGCAGAAAAAAAGTCAATTCTGAGAATGATATTCAAGATGGCTGACCTCACGGGGACCTTTAGTGACTGAATCATGGTTGTTAGGGTGCAAGATGCTGAGAAAGCTGCCAGTCAAAACAGGGCACACCAGATCAGAAATGTATTAGGAAACAAACCGTTGTAGGGGGGGCTGGGATGATAGTTTTGCACATACTCCTATCTGAATTTCAAAAAACTAAAATTATTAATGGTTCTCATCTCTTCACAAATAACAATATAGTAAGTCAAAAACCCCACATAAATGTAGATTTTCCTTGTGACAGATAAAGATATTTGAAGAAATGCTTGTAACAGTAACAGTTCTTGGACATTGGGATATTCTCTCAAAAAAAACAACATAATTTTTGATTATTTGCCTTGACATAGTAATCATGATTTCAGATTTAGATTAATATAAAAGTTTGGGAAATGGATTTACAACTTTGTGCGAAGCTGGATAAAAAATTATAAAGATCTCAAACTAAATATGATGTAAATATACAAATAATTATGGGAGTTATTTTGTAAGTACAAAATCCAAAACAATTGACTAAAGGACACATCAATTTATCAATTTTATAATCTCTAATTCACCAATGTAATAAGTGTCCAAGCATACTGCCAAAACGCACAAAAATGAGCACAAATATACAGCTAATTGGACGCGGTTTATCTGTTCATCTCATAATGCTTAAAAGTTACAATCTATCATCGAAAATAACTGTTAATTAAGTCAATTTAATTAGTTGTATTAATTGTGTTGTAAATTGACTGTAAAAGGAATAGTTCACCCTCCAGTTATTGCAAATCCTTTCTATGATGTGCTGAACACAAATTAAGATATTATAATGAAAATAAGCCATTGGACAGTAAGAAATTTAAATAAAAGAGTCACTTGCTTAGTGATAAAACTCTTTATAATTGTATTGTTTGAGTTCTTCACTATATATGAATGCCATTAAAACCTAAAGAACGCATTCTTAGTTGTTATTTACCTTGTTGCTTCGCGTCTTTCATCCTATCTGAAAAACACTCACATTTAGTTCTTTACTCTTTAAGATCCGCCTCCCAGCGAACTCTGATTGGTCATATGGTCTAGTCTACTGTTATTGGTTAACTCAGCTATCAGTTACTCTATCCCCACCAGTGTCGAGACGACATCATATGAATGCAGTTACTTCTGTAACGGCTCTCTGACGACACGTCACAGAAGTAACTGGATGACTACAATCCTGGAGTTGGCTGTAGTCCAGGACATCTGATTTCTGTTTAGGGAACTTTCGACTTAATTTGTGGACTCCTGTTCTGGCAACATCCCTATAAGCAAAGATCATCTAAACCTATTGGAACATTAGTTTCGCGTTCAAAATTGACGAACGAGTTTTGATATTTGTCCTTTTAAAACTGTAGTTATATCGTGTACTAAAACCAGCGGAATTGTTTAGCTGCGTTTTTACTTGCCGACAAGATTAGAAACTGAACTCTCATTCCTGTAATAGTGAAGGAAGTATCTGCTGTCTAGCATGGCCGAAAAAGTCGCAGAAATATCACGCAGCACATGTGGAAGTGCTAACTTCCGTCAGCATATCCAAAGTGACCAGCCTAAACCATACTAAAGCTATAAAAATACAAAATATACTTCACATCCATTGTAAAAAACTAAGGGCCACTACCACAGAACTAGGACGTGTGCTTATGGCTTTACTCGAGCATTGAATTCTGTTGTTACGCAATTCCTCTTTGGTGCCTAGAGGGCAAGAGCTCATTCACAGCTGACTGAGTAGTACACACCAGTCTGATGAGATGAGATGCAAGCCGTTTCTTTTCTCTTCCTCCTAAATCTTCCCCTCACCTTTTCCCAGGACCCCATACTCTTCTCGCATCTCTTATTCTCTGTACTTGTCATTCTCTCGAACAGCTTTGGGTTTAAGCAGACACGAATAAACTCATTTTTTGTAAATCGACTACTCAGTAGACTGCCTGGACGACTTGTTCGTAGAGAAAGCCTGGACATATAAGCCTTGTTTAGGTTTGTAAGACCTTACTCGGATAACATTCTTTGAGGGGGTTTGATGGAGGAAAAGTCTCAGTCATAATGGAGAAGAATGAAGGGTCCTTGAGATGTGACACAATGGAAAGACACATATGGGTAAGGATCGGTAATCTTAAGGGAATGAAATTAAAGAATAAAATGAATTAATAAATGAATAAGTAATACAAGTTCGTCCATTGCAGATGTCATGTGTGTAGACTTTCAGACATGTGTAGGACCCAGGTTTGCAATAATAAGGAAATCTACAAAGATTTCTTTATTTTTGGCCATGAGAAACCAAGAAAACGTATCCCTACAGAATCAACCAAAATTTTACCCAACAGGTGAACTAACTTGACGTTGACTGAATGATCTAATCACAGCTTTGATGTGGAAAATACAGAAACCAAAAAAAAACAAACATCAAAGATACGGGTTAAGACCACAAGCCCAAGATTTCTATGGGTACTGTAATTGTACAGAAGCACATTGCAGTGCCTGAAGCAATTTCTTGTAAGGTCTGATATGAAATAATCCAGAATGATATAGTATGCACATAAGAACATTATTTAACAGTACAGTCATGAAAATTGTAAGACAATTCAACAAAATTATTCTGACATTTCATCTTGCCAATTGGGTGAAAACCACGGTTTCTCTTCGTATAAAGCCTACAAAACTTTATTAAAAATATCGTTATGAAAACCAATAACTCCTTGCAATAAAATCTAGATGAAGCTCGCTGTTGGCTGGGTTTCAAGAGACATAGTCAAAATTTTTACTTCTTAAATCGTCAGATATTGAGGAATCTGGGTAACTGTGGGCCGTGTAAAGCACAGAGGTTCAGGGTAACAGATTGACAATGAATTAGGTTGACTTGAGCCCCACCCTAATGCAAAACTGGCACATAAACCCTTCAGCTCTACGGCACAATTTCTAGGCTTAGAGCAGTAGCTAGGCAACAGTCAAACAATGCGTAGCTGTCAGTAGTGGTATGGGGCTAATCGGGGGGTTTCTGTTGGATTCCCACCGAGAAAGATGCAATAACGGAGAAAGGAACAAAAGGCGTGGACTGATAAGTAGACAAGAAAAGTCGCCATTGTGCGAAACGTGAGGAGGTTGCAATACGTTTAAAGAAGCAGCTGTGGTGTCAATGCTTTATGTTTAAATTAGCACAGCTGGCATTATACTCTCTTCTTATCTTTAAAAAGCTTATAAATGACAAAAACCTATGATATCGGAAGGCACCCGGACTGCTCTAGCTCGCCAACCGGCTGAATTTTATGTCACACAAGGTTGATCCATTCTCAGTATCAACCTTGAGAAGAAAGAGATTTTATAGCTTATTATTGAAGCAACGTTTGAAACACGAGCAATGTGAAGAAAGGAAATGGAAATCCAAATGTAGGCATATCAATGCCAACAATATGAAATCGCAAGTAATTGCCTTACTCTGGCAAAATTGACTGGAACATTATGTTAAACAAAGTGATGTTTACATATTTTTATTTAAGGTAATGTTGACGTTGTAGAGCTATTACTTTCATGTTTACCGCTATATCCCAGCCATTAAGTCTTGTGGTTGTTTGTAATTTCAAAAAAACGAAAGGAACGGACTAGTGTTTTAGTGAAGTATGGCTTTGCAACTCAGATGGACATGCCACAATGTCTTAAGTACATTCAAGTTTGCATTCGAAGCATCCTTGACATCAAGAACCCCTCCAGGTACTTTCATGCGTTTGTGTTCTTGAGTACTGGAACTGGACTTGATAAGAACAAAAGGATGCATTTGGGAAACAGTTTAGGTCATATACTGTCATGAATAATCATAATTTTTTTGTTGTGTACTTATTGATAAGCTAAGCAAACTAGTATTGGAATATATCCAAACGAAACCACAGCAATCTGATCTGTTTTCCTTGATGCTCCATAAATTTCGTGCGGTATATATACAGCCACATCAACAACAACAAGATGATGAGTGTAAGGAGAGCAAGTGTGATGTCATTCGTTTGGACCGAGAATGAAGCAAAACTTCTAATCAGCGTTACACTCAATAAAATGTTGTGGGCGTGACGTAGTGGTGTCAGAATAGGATCGACGTGGGCGATGATTTTATAATTTTATTAAATATTCATTTTGGCTGTACACGTGAAAACACAAGGCTGACATATTAAGGCTTATCCACTCAAAAATAGTGGTTTCAATCTTGCAAAACAGTTTCTGTAAGGACGAAATGCCTCTCTGTGTGGATGGCATCTTGGTTTACATCATTTGGTTATGATTGTTTATTGCAGGCTCATATTTAAATCGGCATACAGAACATCAAACTTTGATGTTGCTTTAGCAGTTTGCAGAGAAATACTCCAGAAACACTGTTATCGTATTTTACAGTCTTTAAATACAGTTGCTGGACAACTAGGGGATAAGTCATCAGAATGATAAAATGCATAAGTAAATCTTCTGTTAGAAACCAATACTTCAACAGGTACAGCCATATCAGCCAATGTGGTTACCAGTCTTCAATTGCACAGTAAAAACGAGAATTTTCCAATGTATCTCTCTGCTTTTATACCCTCATTTGTTTCTGAAAAGGAGAAGAACAAACAAGCATGCAACCTTCATAAGCAGCTTTCAACACATTTCCATCTCAGGTAAACACAGACAGGTCACTGGGTACAGTGGCAATGATCATTCCAAAATATTCATAATGCATTTATACAACCATGTGCCCGGACTGTAAACCGCAGTTGTCTAGATACGATAGCCAAGATATTTCCTTATTCATTCGATACGTTTATTTAAAACAACATATGTTGGTTATCCTCTGAGGTGGAGAAGCTCTTCTTGTTTCTATTGCTTAAGGGTTGCCAGCAGAACCTAAGACACTAAGGCAATCTACAATTCCTCTCTACGTGTACTTTATAGATTGAGAACAGAGTGTACCAGCACAGGGATATCAAACTAAATCTTTTTATTGATGGCATGCAGAGGATATTTTGTCTAGTGGAAATACACCAAAGGTTTGCAATCGCACCATGCAATACATTTCAAATGAGCTGGCTGGCTTTATACGTTGGTGAGGAGAGAAAAAATCTAGTTTATTGCTTACGCAAAATAAAGTCAACATGGCCTGACATTAAATAAGGCATTTTTACAATACATCAACATATTAAAGTAAATCAAAAAGTGAAGAAATTTTATCATTATGCATATGCCACAGAATTGAACCAAATCTGAATGCATGTCTGTTATTATGTTATAAATTAATTTTGGAGGCCTCATTTTTATATTACATTAGGGGATATTTTTTGCTGATACGGACAGACAATTACTCAGAGGGATCTCTGCTTAAACCAACAATTTTCTTCATGTTTTTAGTCTATAATGACATGGAAATGTTTCTTACCATTTTCAACGCATAGAGCCCATATATGTCATCTTTAGTAGTCCTCTTTAGACGGAAAAGATATATCAGTGCTAATCATCGTTTTTTATTATCGGTATTTTGGAAGCTTGGAAAATTTAGACGTTCATTGATTGACCGGCTGGTGAGGCGTCATTCTTTACTATTGTGAACCAACAAATTACCGTTAAATTGAAGTAAACTTAAAATAGCAAAAGACATCATTGTTCAAACACTATCTAGATTTTTTGTACATTGTAGTACGTCAAAAGAATTTATCCACTGAGGGCAAAAGTATATTACTCTTATTTAGTAAAAAAAACTGGAAAACACAGAAACAAAAAATTTTATCTATGAAAAATATATACACCCATATTCGTCGTATATATAAGAGGAAAGTAACATCAATGAAAGTTTGCAAAACGTAATCGGAAGATTCCAGAATTGGAAATTAGAATTGGCGAAGAAATCATATCACATGCCGTTATGATTATTGATGTCAGTTTTAACGGCATCAACAATATTATTTATTGCACATGTAATGCATTGGCAAAAATGTAGAAGATTGCAATTATCCTTTTGTCTTCAAGAAGATAAAAAAAAAATCTTTTTCTAATTTCAAAAATTTTGACTAATAAACGAGGCATAAGAACACCTTTCAGCATCAATTCAGATTCTATTACTATCTCACTGCTTTAATAACAAGGTATCTTCTATGAAGTACAACGTGATAATCCGGGCTAAACGATTATTACTGTAATGTGACCCAGCTAGAGGGAAAGTAGACAATGACAAAATCGGTTGGCATTGTCTCAACAAGAACAGCATGCCAGCGGCCTCTGAGCAGCTTCCGCAGGGCCGTACGGACCAGAGGTAAACATTAGAGCCTCAAAGCTCAGCACTACCTGCTTTTATCCTGGCCCTTCACTTTCAGCATGGCAGCCCCAATGGATGTTTTCACTGTTAAATATCCTGCTGGTCACAAAGAAAAAATACAGCAGAAAAGTGTAAATATTGACTCAGCGCTTGGCTAGGAGAGGGTCTGGCATGGTCACGACGTGGCGCAGGGAACAAGCCTGAATCTAAAGGGAGGACAGAGCCCCAAAGCCAGAACTATTTTGGGAAGGTTCGGCAAAATAAGATGGGCGATGCCGTGAGGTGGGCAGATAATTTACACAACCAAAACAAAAAGTACAGCCAAACCCCACATAGGGTTCTGGATTCATTATTGTCTGAACGTGCATTACTCGTTCCTTCAACATAGTCTTGAGGGAAAGAGACAGTTTCTTAATACCAAGTACATGTACTTCACAACTTCTGTTGCACTACAACTCCTAAAGCAATAAAATTATTGAAATTCCTTAATGCAAAAATGAAAAATACTGACAACAGGATATGACATCACACAAAAGTTTTAGATAAAAGCAATAATACATAACACAAAACCTATAATGCATTTCAATGGTAAAATATGTCAAATCCCATTTAAACAAGAAATTTCAGCAAGGTTTTTTCCAGCATTGAAATTTTTCAATGCCTTATTTGATCAGTAATTTCGCTTTTGTTTTTTGAGTGAATCAGGCCAGGCTACTGCACTTGTGATAGATCACATGTTAAATGACTGAGAAAACGTGCAGAGAGCCCCTTCTCTGCACAGCTTTCTTAAAACAAAATGATCCGATGGCAAAAAGTTGAAAGCCCAAATCCATATTTAACGTTGTGCAATGCATTCAGAGATGTTTTTACTGAATTACCGCTATGTGTGAATTGTGCAAAAAAAATCTCCTTATCTCCTCTAACAACTCTGACAATTGTCCTGCACATGCATCTGATATAAACCCAACCATCTGAAGTTACCTCTATATCACTTGTGGCTCCCTGATGCCTGCGAATTGGATAAAATGTCCCCAAAATTTAGATCAAGCGAGCAAGAGCCGGCAGTGGAGACGTGATGTCTGCATTGTGAATCATGGAATGCTCATATAAGAATCTGCGCACACGACAGAGTGACCAAGAGAGATTGAGGGTGCATTTCGTACAAACTATTTTTATAGAGAATACACAAAGTTACTGAGGTCACTCATGCAGGAATAATACAGGAAAAATATTACAACAAAACAAACAAAATGTTAGACATAATGTTAAACATTTTTCATTTGTCATTTCATTAGTCGCTTTTGTTAAAAATGAAGCCTTCATAAAGAAGTAACATATTAGCAGGAATTATTGTATTCCATGAGTTACAGTTTATAATATTCATATTTCCAGATACTCTGCCCCAAAGGAGCAGCAGTATTATAAAAACACTCAGCCATATTAAAGAATTTGTGTTCTCTTATATGAGTCATTCATAACAAGTGAAGAAAGCAGCACACAATAATGTAGTTGTTAAAAATGCTTTGGATATGTTGAAGTGTTAAAATAGAGTTGTATAAACAATAAAATCAACTCTTTAACTACTTTCTTAGTTATGTCTATGTTTAATTTTTTGTGCATTTATTGCAATCCATTTTAATCAGACCTTAAATGTAACAATAAGTTGTATACAGTACGATTTTATGTGCCACAAGGAGTTTGCTCAAATTGGAAATATTTGAAAACAATCAGGTTTATTTAACTTCAGTTTCATGTTGTCCTTTTGTTTATTTTGTTCTGTATCAACGTTAACCAGCATCGAGATATTTACCGAAACCGTGACCTGGTGATATCAGTAGAGTTTGAAGTTTGATTTTGACCCAGGAAAAACCCTGTTTACTAACATTTCTTAGTAAGATCTTAACACAAGAGCTTTGACTTTGGCATTATGATATACTCCAGAATGCAAGTCAATTGAGGTCTGCAAAGCTGAGCCGTTTAAAAGCAGCAGGCATTGAACGAACCAGCGTGTTTGCTTCTCACCATCAAAGATGTAATTTTTCCAATAGCGACTTCCTGCCCTGCCTTTCATATCACTTTTCCCCTTTCAGCCGATTACTTTCACAATTGCTTCATATCTGTTGGTTTTTGTTAGGATGACAACAGAAACACCCATTGACAAACTTTATGAAAAGATGGCACAGGAGACACATATGAGCTACAGCTGGGGCCATGCTTGTCAAAATCTTGAAACATCAAAGCAGAAGGCCACAGGCATTCTTTCTATAGATGAACGCTGAGTTGTTTTCATTTTATGGAGGGCATTATTACACAGGACCTTGGCATGGGGTATTGTTTATCGGTCAGCGTACATTCATTTGAAATCACCTATTGACTTTCAATGCAGATAAAAGTGTATTCATTTTTAAAATTACAATTTAACATTAGACACTTTTATCCAAAGCAAACAGACAAAATATTTTTGTATCGAGCCTATGACCGGTGATCCAAATAAGCCACAGATTTTCTACTTTCTATTTATTCATCTATTTCATTTTCATTTATTTCAAAGGAGAAACTAGTGATTAGTGCTGTGTTATTTGGGTAAAAGCATTGAATTGAAATTTTATGTCAAATTTTGCAATTGCAATTTAATATAGCAAGGTCAAGCTTCAGATCAATGTTGTTAATAGTGAACAGCACAATACGGGTAGTACGGCTACAAGTATATTCTTCATATTTTCAAAGATGCTTCGGCATTGCATCCTTTGTAACTAGCAAATTCCAACGTCTTAAAATTTGATTGCGATTTTTCCTTGTTGCGCAGTATTTTGGGGCCTTTACCGCTAGGACTTGGGAAAAGTGAATCACTACACTAAAAAAAGGTTTATTTGAAATTACTCAATTAAATCATGTTCAATGATTCCACACAACTTTTTTTTCTAACATAACTTTTTTAAACTTCAACTAATTTCAAGAGAAAGATGTTAAAAATGTGGAACCGATGTACATGATTAAATTGAGAAATTCCAAAACCTTTTTTTTTAGTGATTAACATACCTTTCAAAGTCCTACCGGTGAAGGCCACAAAAAACATTTGATGAAATATTTACAAGGGTCCCTTGAAGCAGAGTTTGAATTGTGTTACACACAATTGGCCCAGTTCTGCAATAACTTTTGCCGTTCATGAAAAGCAGGCAATTTTAAGTCTCTAATGTTCTAAAATGCTTTTAATTAACCTAATTCCATTGTGTGCTATCTGATCAGACCCACTAAGCCCTTTTCTAATGGATGGGGGGGCCTTGCACTGCTGGGTCTCAAATGTCTTTGGTATTTCAAGTCTCCAGAGTTGCTACAAATAAAAAGGATGCAAGCAAAAAGAACGATGGGAACAAAAATCTCACAAGACAATGAAGACTGAATTTGAGAATCAATGCCAATCGAATTTAACATCTTTGGAGCCTTTGGCTTCGTCCTCTAATGTAGTAATTGAATTATCCGGCATTAAAAGAGAAGTGCCTTTCAATCTTTTCACCAGAGAAAGGGAAGGCAAGTGAAAGCTCTTGCATGCTCTATGCAGCATCAGACGCCAAGGCAATCTGCTGGTGAAATCCAAGCATGCTGTGGAGTTAAATGAATAGGTGGGCTATTTGTTCACCATCCCTTTGCTTGCCTGAACACTTAATTGAAGTGTGTGTCCAGTTTTTAGAGCCAAGATAATTCATCTTCATCTTGAGATAAATTGATAAAGCAGTAGGGGTATTGGGCAGCCTGCATTTCTAACTAAATCTCATTTAACTCATCTGCAAAGATGAGCAAACATTTCTGGTGCATTGTAAGATGAGATGAGAGGGTTTGCCGATATAAAACATGAAAATGTTTATGATTTACAGAAATGATTGCTTTTAAATGGCAAACAAAAAAATCTAACTACACAGACATTGTCAAAAAATGTTGATAGGACCATACTTTTTGGCAGTATTTTATTCCACCTGTTATTGAATATAGACAGAACTGAAGAAAACAATCTAATTCGAGCCTTTTTTGGAAGTAGAAAAGCACTACGGACATCCAAACAAATCCTTTGTGAAATCCAGACTTGATACTTCATTGCAAAACACTGACAAAGTTACTTGGCACAGCTGCTTGAAATACGAACAGCGGATTACACATACAACTAGAATCCTATACATATACTAAACACACAATTAACCTGCAGACCACACTGAAATAAACAATGATGTAAGCACTTTTGTTTCAACTCGTGAAATAAACCAGCCCATAAGAAAACAGTTCAGGGACTGCCTTGATTTCAAGGTTTTACAAAAGCTAGTAACTACTGCAATAAAAGAGGAAGCAAGTGTTAACCCTTTATTACCCACGCGACTGAATTTTATTTAATATGTTAATTTGCGTGTGACATCATCCATTCCCGAAATCCTATCGAAAACATTTTATTTTACATAAACTAAGCCTTGTTATGTCCTCAGACAGGAATTGTATAAGCTCCACAATACATCCACCAAAGACCCAAGAAATGTGATCCCAAAAATTCAAGTATGTGGAGTCGTGGACACATCCATATCCTAATAAATGCTTTTGGTCTTTTCTAAAACAAAATCTTATCCCCATGCCAGGCTGGATGGAAGACTAAGAACATTTTTGGGTCAAGTATTCTGTTGTCCTGCTAAGGCTATTATGATTATAATTATACCCCCCTTACAAGCATACTCCTCTCAAACAATCTGTCAAAGAAAATTGTAAGCACAACACAAACTTTATCCATTGCTTGGATTTCAAAAGACATCGAGGAAAACAACAGAGCTGCTCAAGGGTTTTTAACATGGACGAGATGGGAAGCAGGCTTTACCTCACCTGTACACTTCATCAAAGGAAGCCACTCGGCACAACTCCTCGCGCTCACCTTCCGTGTGCACTGGAATTAATTCACCCCGTTTCCTGGCAACCAAAATCCCTACGCTGGTTCATACATCATTACTTCGAGTGGAGGGTGCATGCACGTCACATATGAAGAGAGGATAGAGATTGAAGCCCCTACACATGCGCAGATGTCAAACATGCATTCAGAACCGGGGTCCTTCGATTTCCCACCCCCCGGTTTTTATTGCCATGGAGCTGTGGAACCTTTTCACATCATGCAAGAGATCCCAAAGTCATTTCCATAGGTCACTATTCAGGCCCCTAACCTCTTCCCAGCCATTATTGCAAGCCTTTTGTCTGTGACAGATGTGTGAGGACTCAGATGGACCCTGCCAACCTTAACCTCCCCCACAAAGCTCTATGTGTCTTTGTCTCCAGTAACAAATGATAAGCAATCATACTCCTGGTTTAGGTTGATGTTTCTTATTACAAGAAAAACAGAAAAATGAGATTTTTGAGATTTTAAGAACATTTACAATAAGATTCAAAAGGAAATGATGGATTGTAAGCATTTATAATATTAATACAATGTACTGTGTAAAAATAGCTGCATTGGTCTGCATCAATGGTCAAGTAAACTTTAAGTATGGATTCTATATAAAAGAATGTTTGTTCAATTATTTTAATATCCACTATCTGGGTTATATGCCAAAATATACCTGTATTGAACCGAAATGTTCATATCAGTGGTTATTAATATTGTTTTAATACAATGTAACATTTATATTATTGATATTGTAGTAATAAATGTTATTATATTACTAATATTATTATTACATAATAATAATACAGCGTGATCAAACAGGAATTCACTACTTTAAGAGGTGGCAAATTCATATGAATTTGCATGATGTGAGTTGTACAAAAAAAAAATAACAACCCCAAAACCTAACAGTCATTGATGCAAAAGTAAATCTTAAAAAATGTTTGAATGACATGTAAGAATGACATGAATTATCTATCTTGTAAAATAAATAGACATTGCGTTAGATAATATTTATTCTGCTTGTCATTTCTTAGCTCCTGTTTAACATAATAACCCCAGTGGTTAACAATCTCTCTTACACAACTCACTCCCTGCCTCACTACACTCGTTTTGAGTCTGTTGTCCAAAAAGAAATAAGATTTCACAATGTACTCTGAAAAAAGATTGTCTATTTTTAACCTGAATTATCTAGAAATAGGACAAACACAATTATTGTTATTATCAACACAGAAAAAATCTTTTTGGCATATGACAAGGTCAAATGTAAACATCAGGGTTTGTCATTTTTTGACACAATGCGGAGTTAAAAAATACCCAGACTGTTCAATCGTATCATCTTTTGGCCATAATAATTGTGTAGTTATAATAATACTGACAGCCCTACTAAATCCATATTCGAAATACCTCTTGTAAAAAAACAATTGTTTGAATAAAGATTTTTTGGAAAGCCTCTTGGGAGCACAAGTTACAGCAGCACCATATCGACTAACAGTTATTTAGAAAGGTATGTTATCCTTATACTAAAGCGACTGAAGGCAACATGAACACAAGAAATTGAGTAGCTAGTCAAACAAAATGGGCCTGTCCAGACAGCTACGAGATGACACGAAAAACTCGGACAAGCAAGAAAACTGTTGCTTTCATAGTGACCTAGTTCCAGCCGACTGGCTATCATACTGGAATGTCTGGATGTCATTAAAGTTCTCTGGTTTGTGCCTTCCTGCTGAGCGTTCGCACGCAGGATGTTAACAGAGCTATGCAGTTTCACAAGTTTCAGGGGACATCTTCCCTGCATGCTGTCATGGAGCAACGGTACTCTGTGGGCACATTGTTCCCAGGCAAGCGTTAGCCGGAGACATATTTTCTAGGACAAACCAAAACACGGCCCTCCAAAACGGACTTTTCACGTCAGTTGCGGTCTTCAACCTGTCGCGCTAATAAGCCTTTGGAGAGAAAAGGGCAGTAAACCGTCAAAGAGTACGATCTCATCTATGCTTAAACCCTAAATTTTTCAGTGCTACCGCTGCCTGAGGCTCTGTTAATTGCTGGTGTGCAGAGCACATGACGGACTTCTTTATAAATACCCGGCGCTCCAGGCAGTCTTTAAGCCACACCGGGATCATAAAACAGCCCTTCTCTTTGCCGATTGGACAGTGACAGTCTCCATTCGAGGTAACTAGCTCCGAGAGGAAGAGGGGAGCTGTTAAACCAGCAAAGCTCCCTTTCAAAGCCGCCAGTAAAATAAATGACTCAAATAAAGGGCAGGACTCAGATTCCAGCACTTCGCTGGCATAAAAGGGCACCGCGTGCCAATGTCATCTGGCCCCAGAGAGGAACAGGGCATTGGGGCAGGTCTGTTTCTTTACCGCACCAGATAATTAATAGTGAATTGTGAAAAAGGAATTTTAATCTTCCATGAAACTCAAGGTAGGCATATAAAAGTCATATCGAACTCTAAAAACAAGCAGGCATCAATAAGCACCATTGTAGGCGATACATCCTGCACACAATATTTCTTTGCTCACTTTCATTGTCAAAAGCGTAATGATCATTACATCTATAAAAGGAAGATAAGCAGTTTCACATCATGAGGATGAATGAAGAATTTTTTGGTGATCTATACGCTATAAAGTGTTGTGTGTGCATTTTAATCCATGAATAATATGTTGAAAGCGAAACTTGCAAAACACAAGATTTTTATCTTTTGACACAGTCTATTAATCTTGTCACGATCTCCCATTGCTCTAAACCACATATCCCACAGCCTGTAAAATACTCCCTAAAGTGAAACGAAATCCATTCAACAAATATAACAGTCCATAGCACCAAACAGGATCGAATAAGAGAAGCTGAGACTACTCTGATCTCTGGAGAAGGGCTCAAAGAGTGCTCTATTTCATCCCGAAGGAAGCTGAATTTTAAACAGTCAGAAATGATTTGAGGTGAATGAGTATATAACTGTTATACTCATCTCACTGTGATGGAGACGGCTTACATTCGGGCACCCGGGGAGGCCTCTTAAGCCAAATTGCTTTAGCAAATACCGACAACAAATGCATTGCACGAAAGCAACTTATCGCTTTATGTAGGGCTGACAGCGGCTCAACAGTTTAAAGAGCCTTGTGTTTGCAGTGGCATCAATTTTACTCATGGCATTCATTGAGAGGGACTTGCAAATTTGGCCGCATTATTAACTGCAAAGGTTGAATGCAACCATACTTAACTCTGCACTTAAAACAAACCTCTATTTGACTGTCACCTAACGTCACAATTCCTCAATATACCGAAGTCCTCAAAGGTTGTCTCACCCAGAGGATGCATTCATAACTTTTTTAATCAGTTTTGGTTATGTATGTCAGAACAACAGGAAGATTGGGGATCAGAGAATACTGTTACTCATCCCTTCCTCGTCCAAAATGAAACTTCCTCATACTTCAATACTTCCCGATCCCAAAGGCAACTTTACAGTATTGACCGTCTATCAAATGTTCACTCAACAAGAGCCTCTAAGGGCCTATGCAGGGGCTTCAGGCTGAACTCTGCATTAAATCACATTCCCAAGAGTGTCTTTGGATATGCCTGTAGTGTACATCCACAGGAGGGCACAAACAGAGATGGCATATTAGTCATGCATCTGGCAACAAAGCTGCAAACAATGCATCATTTGCTGGTGCTGAGGTATTCTTCAGTAAGACGGCACAATAACACAGCTATCTCTGTTGTGTATTTTGCTCACAATCTATTGGATGATTTAAATGCCCTTATAAATGCTGTGCCACATGTGAAAATACATTTTTAATATATGGCAGGACTGTTTTGCACAAGTTTAATTCACAAAGGTGTTGTCTGATATTTAACATCCTCACAATGAACATGGATGAGATCTGTGATGCACCCAGTACCAGCAGTATTACCAGCATCTGACCTCAAGCATTTAAAGGTGTTGGACACAGACTGACAACCTGTCACGCTGTCAGCATTGCACATTTGCATTATTAGTTGGTGTTAACACTTACAATCCATGTTTTAGTACATCAGTTCACTTTTTAAAGTTGCTGTCACAAGAAAAGGTTATGAGATGTCATGAATAATTGGGCATTGCAGACAAGAATTTAAGTGCCTTCTAAGTCACATCCAGTGACATTAACATTGCCATTTTATGTTGTCGTTTCATACTTGAAGGAAGGAAATGTCAAAGAATAGAAAATTAAATACAACTGCGTTCTTTCTGTCTTATACAGGTCTGGTAAAAATACAAAAAAAGCTTGTTCAAGTGTTTAATGTGGCCTCACATGAGGGCTTTGCATTTAATAGTTGTCGATTTACGAAATAATCGAATTAAAATACTTATTGGGCTGCACTGAGTTTTACATTTCTTTTAATTATTTAAATACAATAGTATTGCAGCCACCTATGTGATTTTACCAAAGACTGTGGGGTATAACCAAAAGCGATACGGTATTACCAAAACCGATGCGATATTGCTGACTCCAATGGGGTATTATCGAGACCAATGTAGTATTGTTGAAGGTGATACAGAATAACCAATCCCGATATGGTATTACCTACACCAATGCAGTATTGCCGACTACAACGCGGACTACTGACACCAATGCGGTATTGCCGATAACAATGCGGTATTGCCGACTTAAAAATGGTATTACCGACACCAACACGGTATTACAGACACCAACGCGGTATTACCAACACCAATGCGGTATTACTGACTACAATACGGTATTACCGACACCAATACGGTATTACAGACTACAATTCTGTATTACTGACTAAAATATGATATTACCGACACTAATGCGATATTACTGACTACAATACGGTACTACCGACACCAATGCGGTATTGCCGACTTAAAAATGGTATTACCGACACCAATGCGGTATTACTGACTACAATTCTGTATAACTGACTAAAATATGATATTACCGACACCAATGCGGTATTGCCGACTACAACACAGTACTACCTACACCAATGCGGTATTGCCGACAACAATACGGTATTACTGACACCAATGCGATATTGCAGACTTAAAAATGGTATTACCTACACCAATGAGGTATTACCAACACCAACACGCTATTACTGACTACAATACGATAGTACAGACTACAATTCTGTATTACTGACTAAAATACGACACCAATGCGGTATTGCTGATACAACACAGTATTACCGACACCAATGCGGTATTGCTGAATATAATATGATATTACCGACACCAATGCGGTATTGCTGAATATTATATGATATTACCGACACCAATGCGGTATTGCTGAATATAATACGGTATTACGGACACCAATGCGGTATTGCTGAATATAATATGATATTACCGACACCAATGCGGTATTGCTGAATATAATATGATATTACCGACACCAATGCGGTATTGCTGAATATAATACGGTATTACCGACACCAATGCGGTATTGCTGAATATAATACAGTATTACCGACACCAATGCGGTATTGCTGAATATAATATAATATTACCGACACCAATGCGGTATTGCTGAATATAATATAATATTACCGACACCAATGCGGTATTGCTGAATATAATATGATATTACCGACACCAATGCGGTATTGCTGAATATAATACGGTATTACCGACACCAATGCGGTATTGCTGAATATAATACAGTATTACCGACACCAATGCGGTATTGCTGAATATAATATAATATTACCGACACCAATGCGGTATTGCTGAATATAATATGATATTACCGACACCAATGCGGTATTGCTGAATATAATATGATATTACCGACACCAATGCGGTATTGCTGAATATAATACGGTATTACCGACACCAATGCGGTATTGCTGAATATAATACAGTATTACCGACACCAATGCGGTATTGCTGAATATAATATAATATTACCGACACCAATGCGGTATTGCTGAATATAATATAATATTACCGACACCAATGCGGTATTGCTGAATATTATATGATATTACCGACACCAATGCGGTATTGCTGAATATAATATGATATTACCGACACCAATGCGGTATTGCTGAATATAATACGGTATTACCGACACCAATGCGGTATTGCTGAATATAATATGATATTACCGACACCAATGCCGTATTGCTGAATATAATATGATATTACCGACACCAATGCGGTATTGCTGAATATAATATAATATTACCGACACCAATGCCGTATTGCTGAATATAATATGATATTACCGACACCAATGCCGTATTGCTGAATATAATATGATATTACCGACACCAATGCCGTATTGCTGAATATAATATGATATTACCGACACCAATGCGGTATTGCTGAATATAATATGATATTACCGACACCAATGCGGTATTGCTGAATATAATACAGTATGACCGACACCAATGCGGTATTGCTGATTATAATATAATATTACCGACACCAATGCGGTATTGCTGAATATTATATGATATTACCGACACCAATGCGGTATTGCTGAATATAATACGGTATTACCGACACCAATGCCGTATTGCTGAATATAATACGGTATTACCGACACCAATGCCGTATTGCTGAATATAATACAGTATTACCGACACCAATGCGGTATTGCTGAATATAATACAGTATGACCGACACCAATGCGGTATTGCTGAATATAATATAATATTACCGACACCAATGCGGTATTGCTG
>CM065676.1:2444292-2489292 GCA_033220385.1 Triplophysa yarkandensis
AATACAATATCCTAATAATAAGCCCTCTGTGTGTTCACACAAAGCACAAAAAAGGGCTCTGACGTGACGATCAATCACAAAACAGAACAAACCCAAACAGTTTTGTTGTTCACACACTGCAAATGAAAAGATTAAACACACATTGTGAATCTTTTGGGACTATAAAATATACAATGAACAGAAAAATAACATTTTAGCGCTGCATCACATCTCGTCAAGAATACAAAATGAAGAACTTCTATTATTTAGAAAACGATTGCTGTTTATTTAAAAAATAATTGTTTGTTTTTCTCAAAATACTTTGAAGTGAACTATTAATAAATTAAATTATAAATAAATAGTTATCGTTAATTATACTTTTATTATATCACTTCAATACAAGCAACTGTGCAAAGGCGCTACAGAACCGGTGAACAAACTGTATAAATAAAATGTATGTTCCCATTACCAGAACTGACAGGAAGTTTCCATGTCTTTATTTCCGCTTATGTTTTAAATAAAATTCATTATAGCTCAGTCACAGAAGTGAATGGTTAGAGTTGGCTGGCAGAATACTCTATAGAATGAAGGGTTATGACATAGTAAATCACAGCTGCCCGCTGCCAGTGTTTCACAGTCCCTACAGCCCAGGCCTGTGATATAAATCTGTGTGAACAGCATTACTCCGGCAAACACCTGAAGCGGCGTCGGAGAAATAAAAAGACTGCATAAATGTGTTGAGCCAGCTAAACCAAAGAGCTGAGAGGAGAGCACTTATACAGCAAATAAACCCAGATACCACCCAAAAAAAGTTAGATTTTAGGGAATGATATTTGACTTCTCTAATCTTGAGATTATCTCCATCAGATGGTGAAAAGTAAGAGCTTACTGGGGGTATGATAATTCTCCACCAAGGCATACATCTCACTTCTGTTCATTTTGTATAATTAAATATTGTTTTAAAATACATTTACATTTACATTTAGTCATTTAGCAGACGCTTTTATCCAAAGCGACTTACAATAGTCGGGGATACATTTTGTACAAAAAATACATTTTGGTAACATCTGTGAGTTAAAAATAAACTGCTTATGCAACTAACACGTAATATAAAGGGATGCTCTGATCTTACAAACCAATATCAACTGATGATCAACACGAGAGAATGTTCATGATGATACTTTTTAGTAATTATTTAATACCTTGTTAAAACAAAAGTTACATTATAAATATTATATAATAATTATTTAAATATTATATAATAAGTAAAAATGTCTATAGTACACCAACACTTTTAGTATTGCTTTATCCTTCAAAAGGTTAACGGTTATCAGACACCTCACGTATCAGTTATATAAACCTGAAGCATCAGAATGAGCATCGGCCAATCACAGGGACAAAAAACGGTAATAAATCCTTCATCTCTAGTAATAAACAATCAATACATTTTATGAAATGTATTGCAAAAATGTTTAAGGTATCAAACATGGTATAGTCGTATAGTATAACAGGTTTAATGTTCAAATAATCAACCTTCCTTGGGTATTTCATATTTGATAATATCCAAACATATAAAAATATCATGTTAAATTAAATTAGTATCATTAGTCACGTCTCCGGGTGTGTGTTCACACTTACTGGATGGGTTAAATGCAGAGCACAAATTCCAAGTATGGAACACCATACTTGGCAATACGTCACGTCACTTCACTACAGTGTGTGCCTTGACCTTCACTTAGTGTCCTCAGCGAACAGATTAGAAATATTTTAATTTCCAACAAAATCTTATGAGTTTGCAAAGAACTCCTGATCATATATATTTTAGTATACTCATAATCAGGACCACATTGAATCCACACCTGCAGATATTTGCGTAGGTATTTCACTTTATATGGCGGATGCAAAGCGATAACAACATGATGTCAAAGTATCACGAGCGTGTCTTATCTTGCAGTGGTATGATGCCATACGCTGATGTTCTGCACTACACCAGACCCATGCATTCCCGCTCGTGATTAACACTATTGATTGCTTTTGCGTTTTTGCTAGAATCGGTATGTGAAATGAGTACAATACAATTTAAAATCTATTTCAGAGATTCTTCCCAAAATTCTGCGAGGAATTAACAAGAAAGAATGCAGATTTGGTCTGAGCCTAGGCATAATCTTTGGCAACGGTCACTATAGACACACCGAGTGTATTCACAACATACCGCACACACTATTAGTAACAATCACCTGATGTGAGCACCGTGTCCTTGAGAAGCATTCAGGGACATGAGACGTTCATAGCACTGACGGGTTAAACCTGACCACTGAACCATCTAAGATCAGGACACACGGACCATCATCACACCCGACACAACATCTGAAACGTGATGTCTGTTTTTATAACACAAAAACAATCAAATAACGCTATCACGCTTCTGCAATACATCATTACACGCTTCATGACGTCGATGAAACACATCAGCGTGGTATAACGCAGTATTACCCTGCAGCAGTGCTGACAGAAACAGACATCAGGATCACTGAACCGTTCAGCGTCAACTAACACCGCCAGTTCTCAAGAATGACAACAGAGTTTTCTGCAAATTGGGCATCTCATTGAGACGGTCTCCACACAAAGCTCACTGCAAAGGACAGATAAGAGCGTTCGGCTGGTTTGAGGGATCTGTGACCCGCTTTGACAGCCAGAAGCATCAATGTTCCGTTCATAAAGCAGCATTGACTCTTTGAGTGTGTTTTGTATTTGTGATTCTCAGAAGATTTTTGTCTCACATGGCTTACTTTTCTAATGAGAACTTAATTTAGGAACTGGGCTACTTTTATCTAGTGTCAGAAACACAGCCGGGAGTTTCAGCAGCATGGAGGTGACATTTTTATCGGGAAATTGAAATTGTATTTTGTAATGTAATTTATTTATTACTTATATATTGAATTATATATATATATATATATATATATATATATATATATATATATATATCATTAAACTATTGATAACGGAGTGCAGACAACAGAGTATGTTCATGCATGAGGTTTCTATTTTAAAAGGGGGAAAATGTTATGTTGTTGTAAAATAAAAAGGCATGTTTAAGAGAATATAAGGTAATAGTTTTACAAGGTGCTATTTTTTTTTAACAATAGTAAATGTATTCAGTTATAAACTAATAATGAATAATTTAGTTTTCAGTGTTTATTAATCCTTGTTAATATAAGTTCACATCAATGTTGTTTAATTAATGGTGCATAATTAAGGTTATATGTGTACAACAGAAATCTGTTCCAGCAATCTTTAATTTTTTTTTATAAATGCAGAAATTTGATAAAAGCAAGCAAGCCCTGTTTAGAAAGAAATAATATTCAAATGTTGTGGTTTTGCTCACTTTTTTCCTAAAATAATGTGAAAGATATGTTGGAGACATACCCTCAAAATATATTTTAATAAAATTTACATAGATTTTAGCAATGTTAAAATATTATTGCATATCGAATATCGTATTCTTTAGTAATGTTTTGCATTTTCCCTCAATATCGCACAATAATCCATTCCAAGTAATAACAATAAAGAAATACTTTTCTAGAACAAAGTTCAATTTGAATTTTTGATCATTTTTTATTTGATCAGCTCCAATTTATAAATGCGAAAATACAATTACCGTTGAAAACCAGCTTTAAAATGTTAAGAGAGATTTTAAATTTGACATCTGACCTCACATTATGGTTAAATGTGTTAAAACACCCTTATTTCAATAAAAAAGCAAATGAATGGACTCTGTACTCATGTTAAGAAAAAGAGCTTTAAATATTTAAATATGATAATCTTTTAAATATGTAAATTGGTCTGTGGTGAAAGAAAACAATAGGTTTGGTAAACCTTGTGCCAAAATAAAAGTTCTTAATACGCTCACACAACCGACCGAACGTTACACACGGTTATTTCCTGTTTGCATGTCACTTCCTGTCAGTAAGGACACCGAGTCTAATATGAAACCACATCTTATTATATCGTGAATAAATCTCAGAAAGTTTGTGTGAAGAAAACCTACCGTTCGATAAGGCCTGTTGAAGTTCCGTGTCTGAAATCGCCCCGCTTCTGTCTTTATCTACCCTGGAGGAAACAAAAGGAACATCGATTATTATCGTTTACATTCTAATCAAAATAATAATAACGAATGAAGGAGGAAAAAGATGAAGTCAATTCCGCGAGTGTTGTTCGTGTGAAAGGAAACCAACGATCCACAAAACAGGATGTGGTTACGACACAAATGCAACTATTGGACGATAATTCACAGGCCTCACGTCTTAAAGACACACTAACCCAAAAACAGTTATTCAACTGCTTTCTATACACCAACCTTTGTGTACCGATCACTTAAATACGACCCATGTCGAATAGCATGTGGTGAAGCATTCATTCACATCTTCTGCAGATGTTATATTGCACAACCCCACGCTGGTATTTTCACTTTAGTCATAACATTGCCGTCATCACTTCAGCGAAGGGGAAAGCCAGCCGCACAAAGAGCGGTTTGACTACTGTTGGGAGTGTCTTTCCATTACACAAACGCCATGAATCATAAAGCGACCACGTTCCCATAACAAGCATCTGTCTTCAATTCTGATGCTCCATATCTTTCCGTGTGGACACCACACAGTATTCTTTAGTCTTATTTTGGGAGAGATTTCCCTTCTGCGAGCCCTGTGAACCGTTGGAATGAAGTAACATTCCGACGGCTCTACGTGCGTTTGCTCCGAACCTCAGTTTTCAGGTCTGTTAAAGAAAAACACGGGGGAGACCTTAGAAAAACACCGGCGGCTGGTCTCAGAGAGGCCTCCATAATCTGAGCGCCCAAACCCTTGAAAGGGAGTTCGGTTTGGGTCGTAACCACGGTAAACCGTGAAGGGAACGTCTTGTTCGTCCGTCGGAACCCGGCACACCGCTCGATGGATGAACTTGTGACTCCTATTCGCACAAGAAATTCAGAAGCAATGAAATCAAGCATTCTTTAGTAAACACAGATCTGATTATATCGATGCGGGACTATGTAAAACCTTTGTGGAAAGTATGATATCACACTCACGGTGGTTCTTTTCATCCTAGAAGCAAGGTAGACGACCTCATATGGCAATTCCAGCGTTATGGCCGTGACTTAAAAACGCTCTAAGAATGTAATTCTAACCGGTGAAGTGAACAAACTGGTTATGATATACTAAACTCGTGTTGATAGTGTTTAAACATCAGTCTATGAACAAGTTAAAGGTAAATAAACCTGAGTTATGGACGTGACAAAAAAAGGACACCAGTTTTGGGAGATGACAAACTTTTAAAGATTTACGTGAATTAAAATCTACAAACCAGAATCATTAATATGCCAAAGACATCGCTCTCTATAGAACATAAAACAATTCCTATATTTAATATTTATGTCTCCGTTAATGAGCAAAATGTGAAGTACGGATGGGACAATCGGGAAAATAGCTGTTGCTTGACAACAGAAAATAATGCATTAAAAATAAATATAATTCTATAAAAATTAAAGAGACATCACGTGACATCTGTGCAACAAGAACACTAAAAAACCTTTGGTAAAAACATGATATATTCACGGTAAGTTTGAAATGTCCATGCATTATCTATTTTATATAAAAGTGTTTTATTATGGGACTTTATTCTTATTAAGGTCAGATCGGAGCTAAATAATCCGTTTACATTACACCCCAAACTTCTGATGTGACAGTGTTAAACGTGTCGGAGATGATTAATGTTTACCATACACAAACATGACTCGTAGTAACGTGTTAATGTATAGATAAACAACTGTGAGTCACTAACACAAGTCATATGATCAAGAACAACAAGTCTTCGTCTCAGGATTTTCCCTTCAAATATCTGTTTGTGAGCATTGTAAGAATGTGCTGAGAAGCCCGGGATCCTTCGGAACTTTAACTATTTTTAACTTGACCCACAAGTGTGACGTAAAAATAAGATGCATCTGCTTGTGTAGATTAAACAATAATTATTCAAATATATCCCATAATGAACACAACATGTCCTGTGTGTAATATAGAGTCAATCCTCTGCACGATTACATTATACATTACTATAGGAATGAAGAAACTGGCCATTACCATGGTTACAGACGTGACATAAAAACATATATAATTATTATATATTATTACCAATCAATACAAACTATTCCTATTATACAAAAGCACTATTGGAAGTGTTTAAACATTATAAATATAAGTTTTCTATTTTAATAAAGGTAAGTAAATGTGAGTTATGTACGTGACATAAAAACATATATAATTACTATATATTATTACCAATCAATACAAACTATTCCTATTACACAAAAGCACTATTGGAAGTGTTTAAACATTACAAATATAAGTTTTCTATTTTAATAAAGGTAAGTAAATGTGAGTTATGTACGTGACATAAAAACATATATAATTACTATATATTATTACCAATCAATACAAACTATTCCTATTACACAAAAGCACTGTTGGAAGTGTTTCAACATTAAAAATATTTATATGTATTTTTAAGTTTTCTATTTTAATAAAAGTAAGTAAATGTGAGTTATGTACGTGACATAAAAACAAACTTCTTAAGATTTTTATGAATTAAAATCTACAAACCAGAATACAATAATATCCAACAAATGAACAAGAGTTATATCTATATAAAACATAAAATAATTACTATATTATAATATTTATATGTCTATTAATGAAGAATAAATATAGTGTGTAATCCTAAGAAAATAGTCCTGACTTTACTGGGAAAGATAATTAAATAATTTAATATTATTAAAAATAACAATAAAATTAAAGAGAGACATCACACTTAAACACAAATGTATATAAACATAATAAAACTTTGATTAATTCAATATTTTTAAGAGAGTTTGACAGAATTTCTCAAATGTAACTTAAAGAAATGAAATAAATCATTATTAAAGACACATATAGACACATTAAATCAATGACACGACATTAAAACTTATTATTAATAATTAATACTCAATATTAAAGTGAAGAAACACGACAGAGTTCAGTGTCTTGGAATGAAAGTGAGACGTCTTGAGTTATATTTAACAAAGTTCTGTGCGTGACGTCATCAATAATAATGTCGCCAATGATTGACAGGCGTTTGAATGCGGAATCAGTGCTCGTGCTCGTCCTTACCTCTGAAATATGTTCCATAAAAAGCTTTGATCGGGCGGTGTGCTGTTATAATGTGGAGCTCTGTATTGATTATGATAAGCCATCGCTGCTGTTTGTATCGATCAATGAGAGGAAACGCGAAAGAAGTCGCTCAAATCTCACTCTCGCGCAGGGGCGTGGCCTACACGCATCACTTCCCATACTCGATCGTGACACGTCACGGGGAACCGCCCACTTCTACGTCTCGCGGGACTTTCCCGAGCTCTGATTGGCTCGTGTGATGTCAGCGCGGAGGGTTTGCGCTAAATGGGCGGGGCTACACGTCTGACTAATGGAAAATGTGAATAGTGAAATATTTTCTGTTTTTGACACAATTAAATGATTATTAAATATTAACTTATATTTTAAATATTACTTAGAATAAAAATATTTATTAAATATTAACTTATATTTTAAATATTAATTAAAATAAAAATATTTATTAAATATTAACTTTTATTTTAAATATTACTTTAAATAAAAATGTTTATAAAATATTAACTTATATTTTAAATATTACTTAAAATAAAAATGTTTATAAAATATTAACTTATATTTTAAATATTACTTAAATAAAAATGATTATTAAATATTAACTTGTATTTTAAATATTACTTAAAATAAAAATGTTTATAAAATATTAACTTATATTTGAAATATTACTTAAAATAAAAATGATTATTAAATATTAACTTGTATTTTAAATATTACTTAAAATAAAAATGTTCATAAAATATTAACTTATATTTTAAATATTACTTAAAATAAAAATGTTCATAAAATATTAACTTATATTTTAAATATTACTTAAAATAAAAATGTTTACAAAATATTAACTTATATTTTAAATATTACTTAAATAAAAATGATTATTAAATATTAACTTGTATTTTAAATATTACTTAAAATAAAAATGTTCATAAAATATTAACTTATATTTTAAATATTACTTAAAATAAAAATGTTTATAAAATATTAACTTATATTTTAAATATTACTTAAATAAAAATGATTATTAAATATTAACTTGTATTTTAAATATTACTTAAAATAAAAATGTTTATAAAATATTAACTTATATTTGAAATATTACTTAAAATAAAAATGATTATTAAATATTAACTTGTATTTTAAATATTACTTAAAATAAAAATGTTCATAAAATATTAACTTATATTTTAAATATTACTTAAAATAAAAATGTTCATAAAATATTAACTTATATTTTAAATATTACTTAAAATAAAAATGTTTACAAAATATTAACTTATATTTTAAATATTACTTAAATAAAAATGATTATTAAATATTAACTTGTATTTTAAATATTACTTAAAATAAAAATGTTCATAAAATATTAACTTATATTTTAAATATTACTTAAAATAAAAATGTTCATAAAATATTAACTTATATTTTAAATATTACTTAAAATAAAAATGATTATAAAATATTAACTTATATTTTAAATATTACTTAAATAAAAATGTTTATTAAATATGAACTTATATTTTAAATATTACTTAAATTAAAATGTTTATTAAATATTAACTTATATTTTAAATATTACTTGAAATAAAAATGTTTATTAAATATTAACTTATATTTTAAATATTACTTAAAATAAAAATATTTATTAAATATTAACTTTTATTTTAAATATTACTTTAAATAAAAATGTTTATAAAATATTAACTTATATTTTAAATATTACTTAAAATAAAAATATTTATAAAATATTAACTTGTATTTTAAATATTACTTAAAATAAAAATATTTATAAAATATTAACTTGTATTTTAAATATTACTTAAAATAAAAATATTTATAAAATATTAACTTATATTTTAAATATTACTTAAAATAAAAATATTTATTAAATATTAACTTTTATTTTAAATATTACTTTAAATAAAAATGTTTATAAAATATTAACTTATATTTTAAATATTACTTAGAATAAAATAATTATTAAATATTAACTTATATTTTAAATATTACTTTAAATAAAAATGATTATAAAATGGCATACTAAGTATCATATTTAAGGTGATAATCGAAAATGTAAAATTATTAGACTTTTTTTTATTATAATTCACGTAAAGTTTGTTATTTTAATATAAATATTACAGAAGTTAAAAGAATAAAAATGAAGCTTCTCGCCGTGTGACACTTCCGGTGTAATGTTTGGGACACGCCCATCTGTCATGTCACCTGTCAATCAAAGCTCACAACGGCTCTTACCTGACAGGAGAAGAATCCGCAGAATTTGATGTCGGATTAATTTAATAATTATTAATATTTTATTCTCATCTTGTTGTTTTTGTGAGTGCTGAAGAGTCACAAAGTGTTTAACTTCAGATCTGAGATCAGATAAAAGTCCAGCGCGAGCTCACATCTGAATGTGAAATCTGAGGTAAAATGTTTTATTATCCAAATGTGCTTCAGCGTCACACAGGCTGCTTCTCTACAATCTGGTAAATACTTTATATATATAAACACATTATCATGTTTATTTAATTTAAATTTAATTTAAACTTTAATAACGTTTAATTTGTGTGCCTAAACTCATTAAAATGTGAATGAATCTGAAGGAGATTGAATCCTAAAACAACATGAAATTAAACATTTTATATATAAGTTTATTTATTAAAGTTTGTTTGTTTATTGTTAGGTTATATGTGTTGTTTATTAAAGTTTGTTTGTTTATTAAAGTTTTTTTGTTTATTGTCAGGATATATGTGTTGTTTATTAAAGTTTGTTTGTTTATTGTCAGGATATATGTGTTGTTTATTAAAGTTTGTTTGTTTATTGTCAGGATATATGTGTTGTTTATTAAAGTTTGTTTGTTTATTGTCAGGATATATGTGTTGTTTATTAAAGTTTGTTTGTTTATTGTCAGGATATATGTGTTGTTTATTAAAGTTTGTTTGTTTATTAAAGTTTGTTTGTTTATTGTCAGGATATATGTGTTGTTTATTAAAGTTTGTTTGTTTATTGTCAGGATATATGTGTTGTTTATTAAAGTTTGTTTGTTTATTGTCAGGATATATGTGTTGTTTATTAAAGTTTGTTTGTTTATTGTTAGGTTATATGTGTTGTTTATTAAAGTTTGTTTGTTTATTGTCAGGATATATGTGTTGTTTATTAAAGTTTGTTTGTTTATTAAAGTTTGTTTGTTTATTAAAGTTTGTTTGTTTATTGTCAGGATATATGTGTTGTTTATTAAAGTTTGTTTGTTTATTGTCAGGTGATATGTGTTGTTTATTAAAGTTTGTGTGTTTATTGTCAGGTTATATGTGTTGTTTATTAAAGTTTGTTTGTTTATTGTCAGGTAATATGTGTTGTTTATTAAAGTTTGTTTGTTTATTGTCAGGATATATGTGTTGTTTATTAAAGTTTGTTTGTTTATTAAAGTTTGTTTGTTTATTAAAGTTTTTTTGTTTATTAAAGTTTGTTTGTTTATTGTCAGGATATATGTGTTGTTTATTAAAGTTTGTTTGTTTATTGTCAGGATATATGTGTTGTTTATTAAAGTTTGTTTGTTTATTGTTAGGTTATATGTGTTGTTTATTAAAGTTTGTTTGTTTATTGTCAGGATATATGTGTTGTTTATTAAAGTTTGTTTGTTTATTGTCAGGTTATATGTGTTGTTTATTAAAGTTTGTTTGTTTATTGTCAGGATATATGTGTTGTTTATTAAAGTTTGTTTGTTTATTGTCAGGATATATGTGTTGTTTATTAAAGTTTGTTTGTTTATTGTCAGGATATATGTGTTGTTTATTAAAGTTTGTTTGTTTATTGTCAGGTTATATGTGTTGTTTATTAAAGTTTGTTTGTTTATTGTCAGGTGATATGTGTTGTTTATTAAAGTTTGTTTGTTTATTGTCAGGTTATATGTGTTGTTTATTAAAGTTTGTTTGTTTATTGTCAGGATATATGTGTTGTTTATTAAAGTTTGTTTGTTTATTGTCAGGATATATGTGTTGTTTATTAAAGTTTGTTTGTTTATTGTCAGGATATATGTGTTGTTTATTAAAGTTTGTTTGTTTATTGTCAGGATATATGTGTTGTTTATTAAAGTTTGTTTGTTTATTGTCAGGTTATATGTTTAGTTTATTAAAGTTTGTTTGTTTATTGTCAGGATATATGTGTTGTTTATTAAAGTTTGTTTGTTAATTGTCAGGATATATGTGTTGTTTATTAAAGTTTGTTTGTTTATTGTCAGGATATATGTGTTGTTTATTAAAGTTTGTTTGTTTATTGTCAGGTTATATGTGTTGTTTATTAAAGTTTGTTTGTTTATTGTCAGGATATATGTGTTGTTTATTAAAGTTTGTTTGTTTATTGTCAGGATATATGTGTTGTTTATTAAAGTTTGTTTGTTTATTGTCAGGTGATATGTGTTGTTTATTAAAGTTTGTTTGTTTATTGTCAGGTTATATGTGTTGTTTATTAAAGTTTGTTTGTTTATTGTCAGGTGATATGTGTTGTTTATTAAAGTTTGTTTGTTTATTGTCAGGTTATATGTGTTGTTTATTAAAGTTTGTTTGTTTATTGTCAGGTTATATGTGTTGTTTATTAAAGTTTGTTTGTTTATTGTTAGGTTATATGTGTTGTTTATTAAAGTTCGTTTGTTTATTGTTAGGTTATATGTGTTGTTTATTAAAGTTTGTTTGTTTATTGTCAGGTTATATGTGTTGTTTATTAAAGTTTGTTTGTTTATTGTTAGGTTATATGTGTTGTTTATTAAAGTTTGTTTGTTAATTGTCAGGTTATATGTGTTGTTTATTAAAGTTTGTTTGTTTATTGTCAGGATATATGTGTTGTTTATTAAAGTTTGTTTGTTTATTGTCAGGTTATATGTGTTGTTTATTAAAGTTTGTTTGTTTATTGTCAGGTTATATGTGTTGTTTATTAAAGTTCGTTTGTTTATTGTTAGGTTATATGTGTTGTTTATTAAAGTTTGTTTGTTTATTGTCAGGTTATATGTGTTGTTTATTAAAGTTTGTTTGTTTATTGTCAGGATATATGTGTTGTTTATTAAAGTTTGTCTGTTTATTGTTAGGTTATATGTGTTGTTTATTAAAGTTTGTTTGTTTATTGTCAGGTTATATGTGTTGTTTATTAAAGTTTGTTTGTTTATTGTCAGGATATATGTGTTGTTTATTAAAGTTTGTTTGTTTATTGTCAGGTTATATGTGTTGTTTATTAAAGTTTGTTTGTTTATTGTCAGGTTATATGTGTTGTTTATTAAAGTTTGTTTGTTTATTGTCAGGTTATATGTGTTGTTTATTAAAGTTTGTTTGTTTATTGTCAGGATATATGTGTTGTTTATTAAAGTTTGTTTGTTTATTGTCAGGATATATGTGTTGTTTATTAAAGTTTGTTTGTTTATTGTCAGGTTATATGTGTTGTTTATTAAAGTTTGTTTGTTTATTAAAGTTTGTTTGTTTATTGTCAGGTGATATGTGTTGTTTATTAAAGTTTGTTTGTTTATTGTCAGGATATATGTGTTGTTTATTAAAGTTTGTTTGTTTATTGTCAGGTTATATGTGTTGTTTATTAAAGTTTGTTTGTTTATTGTCAGGTTATATGTGTTGTTTATTAAAGTTTGTTTGTTTATTGTCAGGATATATGTGTTGTTTATTAAAGTTTGTTTGTTTATTGTCAGGATATATGCGTTGTTTATTAAAGTTTGTTTGTTTATTGTCAGGATATATGTGTTGTTTATTAAAGTTTGTTTGTTTACTGTCAGGATATATGTGTTGTTTATTAAAGTTTGTTTGTTTATTGTCAGGATATATGTGTTGTTTATTAAAGTTTGTTTGTTTATTGTTAGGTTATATGTGTTGTTTATTAAAGTTTGTTTGTTTATTGTCAGGATATATGTGTTGTTTATTAAAGTTTGTTTGTTTATTGTCAGGATATATTTGTTGTTTATTAAAGTTTGTTTGTTTATTGTCAGGATATATGTGTTGTTTATTAAAGTTTGTTTGTTTATTGTCAGGTTATATGTGTTGTTTATTAAAGTTTGTTTGTTTATTGTTAGGTTATATGTGTTGTTTATTAAAGTTTGTTTGTTTATTGTTAGGTTATATGTGTTGTTTATTAAAGTTTGTTTGTTTATTGTCAGGTTATATGTGTTGTTTATTAAAGTTTGTCTGTTTATTGTTAGGTTATATGTGTTGTTTATTAAAGTTTGTTTGTTTATTGTTAGGTTATATGTGTTGTTTATTAAAGTTTGTTTGTTTATTGTCAGGTTATATGTGTTGTTTATTAAAGTTTGTTTGTTTATTGTCAGGTTATATGTGTTGTTTATTAAAGTTTGTTTGTTTATTGTCAGGATATATGTGTTGTTTATTAAAGTTTGTTTGTTTATTGTCAGGATATATGTGTTGTTTATTAAAGTTTGTTTGTTTATTGTCAGGATATATGTGTTGTTTATTAAAGTTTGTTTGTTTATTGTCAGGTTATATGTGTTGTTTATTAAAGTTTGTTTGTTTATTGTCAGATAATATGTGTTGTTTATTAAAGTTTGTCTGTTTATTGTCAGGTTATATGTGTTGTTTATTAAAGTTTGTTTGTTTATTGTCAGGATATATGTGTTGTTTATTAAAGTTTGTTTGTTTATTGTTAGGTTGGCAGCCACTAAAGGCATCAGGATCAGCAGAAGAGAATATCTCAAGGTCAACATCAGAAGAACATGGTAATGAAATACTTTTATTTTGTAATTATTATGTCATTGATATATTAATGTTTTTGTTTGTGTATCTCTAGTGAGGACATTGTGGATTATGTGATGGTCAAGGTTCCTCCGGTCAATCCCAGTGTCCCTCGACCACGTTTCTCCCTTTATCTTTCCTCTCAGTTACAGTATGGTGTGGTCATCGTCTACCATCGACAGTGTGCTCTTTTGCTCGGTTAGATCCTCTTTATTATCATCATAATACAATAACAAATACACACATACAAGCATCAAACACTAAACAAAGATTGGAAACACATGTGGGTTCCATATAAAGGCTAACTTTGCTATGAACGATACAAAGATTTTTCACCATGCTAATAGAATCTAAGATCTTCTGGTGGTTTAAAGACCCATGTGAGTCTCTGTTAATGTTCCTAAAATAATTTTACAGCAGGATTTTTTATGGTCAAAGTTCTGTTATGGAATGATCCTATCCAGCTATATTTCAAATTAATGGACAGTAAATCATATTGTCATATAAAGAGTCATCTCCTCTCCGTTTGTTGGCTATTATTGCTTCTTTTGTGCATTTTAAATCGCACAAATCCTACATAGTGAGCTTTTATTCAACATCCAAAATAGAACACCTTTTTATAGACTGATATTTTTATATTTTAACAGGAAAATATAAACAGATGGTTTAATATATCCATAGTATATTGGAGTTTAGATTATGTTTTGACTGTCACATCCAGAATGCCGGAATTGTCCATTTACATTCATGCATTATGCAGAAACTTATATCCAAAGACACTTTTAAAAAGCATTAAAGATTGACATTTTATTTGAATTAAGTTGAAAGGCTAGACAAACACTAGAACAAGATAAATCAGTCATTATTCACTAACATGGGTCAGTTAAAAGTGCAACTTTAATGTACACTTCCTTCACAATACAGGAGATATATGTCAGTGTGTAGATATAGGACCTTTCATATTGAAGAATATTGCACTGTCATCAGTGTTCTCAGCTGGCTTTAATGTGGCCGGATGAGTGAAGTGCAGATGGCCTAACAGCATCCATTATTATCTAGTATTGATCTGATGTCGGTCTCAGACACACATGTTAACAAAGCTTGTATCTTGTTTGCTGTGTAGGAGACCGAATTTTGGCAACCCCACAGTTTCAGATTTGGAATAAGGTCTCAGGAACTAATTACTATAAAGATCTATAGAAAAACATTGTCAGATATTGGGGGCATCCATAGGCATTATTATTATGGAACGCATATCACCACCCTAATGAGGGACACTTCAGGGGAGCTGGGATTGAAAGCATTCATCACAATGACAGAGAATTCAGAGAAGGGAAATCAGAGATAGGGAGACATGCCGAAACAAACTACCTGAAAATCCTCTACAGAAATGTCATAGATTTTTTTATTGATCACAATTATTTACAGTATATAAGTGGTATTTTCCCAAACGCTCCAAATCTTTTTTAATAGTTTTCATGAAAATGTTTATCATATTTAATATGACTTGTTAAAATGGTCTGTTGGCTCAGTTTGAACATGTTAAACAATAATTTATAAAGTTTATTTTATTTTTATCAAAACGTTATAATTTCATTCTAAAAAGATTTAGGTTTATGTCTGTAAAATAAGAAATGGAATTATCACTAGAATTTAAAGCACTCATTTTAAAGAATGAGTACAAACAAACACTTAAAAGCATGGACCAATCAGAACAAATTCTGATTGGTCGAGGGGAGATATCACATACAGGCTAAAAGAAGTTTTGGATTTATAGCTGTTCAGAAAGAAACTGCATCTTGTAGCACCTTTTATTAAAGAAAATAAAGCGATTTGGTCAATAGGTTCAGTAAACGGCAAATTGGCATGTCAAATCAATTGTTTTTTTTTTGGCTTTTATGGCATTTTGGAAAAGAGTACTTCATATTTAAAATATATATTTGAATTAAAATGATATAAAGTATTAAGTATGCATTTTAACCTTAGGCCTCCTTTAAAATCCCCCTGGACAGCTGATGAAAATCTTTTCTTATCAAAACTATGTGCATATTGTCACACAACCACTTACAGTACATTTATATATTAATGCCTGTTCAGTTTTCTGGGATCCATAAAATGTGTAGAATTCTACCGTAAGTTAACAGTTTTCCTTTGTAACTTATGAAACTAGAATGCTGAATTACAACCTCAAAAATGTGTTTTCATTCCATTGTCTCATTTTTTCTCAGAGGAGATCCAGCAGACCATCGAGCATTTACTCCGCTCCGAGAGAAACTTTCGCATTGACTTGCCTGACACTGATAGGTCAGAATCCGTATCAAATTGATCATGTCATGTCAATTACACAACAGACATACATATTGTACTTTATGTGCAAAAGTTGTTTACTCAATCACTGTTGCTATGATCTGCATCTATCATTGCCTAAGCTCTTCTGGGATTGTGTGTTTTCCTCCAGGTTGGTCCTGAATGTCCCTAACTCTCTTTTCCAGTTGGAGGAGGGTGAGTGGGCCCTAGAGCCCTTCTTTGGAGTAATGAGTGTTGGTTGTGAGCTGCCTACTCCCGGCTGGCTACCACAGGTGACAAAAAATAATAGATAGATAGACAGACTCCTTGAGTTTATAGTGATAGTTCAGCCAAAAATAAACATTATGTCAACATTTACTGTCTCTCTTGTTATTTCAAACCTGTATGACTCACAAAAAATGATATTTTGAAGTATGTTGGTAACCTAACAGCAGTGGCACCCATTCACTTATATTTTATGGATATGAAACCAACAATCCTTTTTGTGCCGCTGAAGAAACAGGTTAAAAATGACAACAGAGAGATTAAATGTTTCAGAATTCTCATTTTTGGGTGAATTATCCGTTTAGTACAGCATTTGTTGCCAATCAAAAGCCATAGAGCCACAACTTCAACTGAACCGATGAAATGCATCATAGGGTTTGTAATTGCATCATGACCCTTGAATCAAAGTATTGCTATTTGCTATCATTGTAAAGATGATGACAGTCAAATGTACATTTCAACAAAACCCCAAAAAACAAATTCATTATGCCCCACTTAACCTATTGATTGTTTACAGGCCATAACATCTTTTGATGACAAATAGCAAACTCAAACTTAACAGATATAAAAGTAAAGTTCTTTTCATTCTCATCACTTTTCAAACCCCCACCTATTACTATAAGCAACGAAGGTTGTCTAGTCCCCATTTCATCTCAGCTGAAAGTATTGGTGTTATATCGGATTTCACTCTTTCTTTTTCTTCAGATATTAACAACACAGTTCACACAGCTTTTTTCCACTTATGCAACATTTATAGACTCCACCCATCACTCACTCTCAATCCAAGTTCTTGTTCATGCCCTTGTCAAGGCCTGCCTCAACTATTGTAATGCGGCTTACGCCAAATCTTATTCAGCCACTGCAAAATGTCCATAAGTCTAGTGCGAGAAGTATAACCTGCACAAAATCAATACAACACATCACACTGATCCTCATCCAACTTCACCAGCTTCCAATATCCCAAAGGATTCAATACAAACTCCTTCTTTCCTTTACGGCACTTTGTAACCGTGCTCCCACATAGCTGTCTGCTGTCCGTTCCTCCTCTTCTGGTCTTTTGTCTATTCCTTCAGTTAAATTTTATTTATTGGTGTTTTATTGCTTGTGTATCTGCTGTGAGGTGTCCCTGGGTGTCATGAGATGCACCATATAAACCAAATAAAACACATTTTTATTATTAAGTCATTTTCATTTTTGGATGGACTGTTACATAAAATACATGGTACGTTTAGTCTTAAATGTTTTACTCATGCTGTCATTTCATTAAATTAATGCCCATCTTTCACTAACAGTACATTTATTTAAAACAAACACATCACATGAGCATCACCTCAGCCCTTTCTAAACCCCTCAACCTTAACTGAATTTATTGTATATTGACAGACTCTGCTGTTCACTGAGCCATCATCTCCTCTGGTGGTCAGGAAGGAGATTGCATCACCTAAAAGTGAGAAATATTTCCAAACACCAAGGTCAAAACGATGATCTTTGTGGTTCTCATTGTCTGTCTCTTTCTTGTTTTAAGGCCTCATTGCTCTTCCTGAATCGATCACCATAAAAGATGCATCTCTAATGCCTTTGCTTCCAGCTGAGGTAAACTCATCAGTGATTTTTACTTCGTGTATACGCATCTCACTCCTCCATACCACCAGTACAACCCACACATAAGAACTATATTTGAGTCTGCGTGCACAGCCTTCGCTCGCAGCAGATACATGACGCTACTGGGTTTGTTTGCCCCCACAAAATGCATTCAGCAGTGTTACACACAAACTGATCATCTACCCACATGAGACTTAGTCACAGACAGCACCAGATGACCAGTAGAGATGATATTAATCATTATTTGTTTTTTCTTACTCTGTACATGATATTAGTTTGGTGGGGCTGAGTTACCTGAGGCCACAGCTCAAGAGATTGACATGCTAATGGACCAGCATGATGAGTTTCATCATGGCGGTGAGAACCACAAATACAGTAGATGTACGAACAAACAGACGGATGGAGAGAGAATAAACAGATATTGATGTGATTTAACATTATCAGCTACGACCCACATGTAATTGTTGACTACATAACTTGACAGGAAACACATTTGTAATGTTTCAACATTCTATACTACTTCAGAGTTTATTTATGAAATATTTGGGTCATCTGGGCTATGCTATTCATAACCTTGATCTCTTGCCCTTGACTTCTTGACCTTGATCTCCCAACCATGTTAGTTGACTATAAACATGGTTTTATAAAAGATATAAGACTTAAAGTCTCTTTCTGTGTTGTCTGTTAGATGAGGAAGAAAAGGAGAGAGAGAGGGCGACAGAAATGGAGAAGTGCCAAGACATAGAGGCTGCTATGGTCTCTATAGACCAGTAAGTTACAGAGCAGGATATATAGTGGGAAAACTCCCAAAAATGAAAAGCTGTATTTATATGATTTAGTTGTGTCAAACACCAAAGCGGAATCATGGTCTGAGGTTTTGTGTTTATACGATGAAAGTCAATGCGGGGCATTGAACATTCTACAAAATATCTTCTTTTTTGATCTGCAGATGAAATAAAGTCAAACACATACAAGGGTAAATAAACAATGGAAAAATGTATTTTTTAAGATTTCATTTAATTTGACTATACAGTTACACATGTCACAATTACACATTTTTGTCTTAAACACAAAACAGAGGATGTAGTCACACACACAAGGTTGTGAGTCAAGACAGCATGAGTTTGAATAGATAGTTGCTGTTCCAATTATCCTTGACCCATATATGTAAACTAGAAAATCTTTGACTGTTCTGTTTCATGTAGGCCATGATATTTGCCTGAGGAACTAGCTGCTTGTGTAAAGTTTCTATAAAAAGATTCCCACCTTATGGCTTTAAACGGATGTATTTGAA
Source organism: Triplophysa yarkandensis (assembly GCA_033220385.1). Lineage (NCBI taxonomy): Eukaryota > Metazoa > Chordata > Actinopteri > Cypriniformes > Nemacheilidae > Triplophysa > Triplophysa yarkandensis. The sequence goes on from CM065676.1 coordinate 2,463,684, forward strand.
CCATGCTCATGATATGTGTGTTGGCAGACTGAGGAACAGTGAGTGCATCACAGATGAGGGGATTGGGCATCATATGGAGGTCCCAATAGATAGGGTCGCTATGGAAATGACCCCTCCCCCGATTACAGTGCCACCAACCACTATAGCCAGTGAGAAAGATATAGAGCAGGAGATGGAACGCTTACCTGAGGTGTGTGTAGCAATCTCCACATTTCTTTGCCCATTCTCCACTGTATCACATAATCCATATGTGTTCTGAAGCGTGACATTCATTGATGCAAACACAGTTGGCTTGACTTCAGAACACTGTGCTACTGTTTTTTTAACATCAATCTTTAAATTCGTCTTTTTTTATCCCCATGTCTCAGATCCGCACTGTGGCAGAACACGTCCCCCCGAAGCGACGAGGACGCAAACGCCAACTGATCTTTGCAGACCAACAAACACAGATTTCCCAGGATGCAATGCGGCAACAAATTAACAACTCTCTGATTGAAACTCACTGTCTGGTAAATTTTCAAAGTAGCTAAGCTGGGAATCTCCGATTCAAGGGTCATGGTGCAATTAAAACCCTACGATGCATTTTATCTGTTCAGTTGAAGTTTTGGCTCTGCGGCATTTGTTTTGCACCAATGCAATGCATTAAAGTAATAGTTCACCCCAAAATGAGAATTCTGAAACATTTAATCTCTCTTTTGTCATTTCAAACCAGTACAATCTTCTTACTTGTGCAGAACACAAAAGAAGACCATTTGAAGAATGTTGATAAATGGCACACATTCATCTGCATACATTTTGGACCACTGCTGTTCTGTTATCAACATTTTTCAATATTTCATCTTTTCTGCATAAGAACGAGGTTCATCAGGTTTGATATCACAATTAGAGAGGGATTAAATGAGAACTCATTTGAATTCAAATTTCATTTTCTCCATTTGTCCAACTTCCGTTTCTCTCTCCTTTTTTATAGTCTGATGTGCTTCTCAGCAATCCTGCCTCACGCAAGTCATCAGCAGCGGCTCTGCTCAACAAACCGTGTAACTGTAAGTCATAACACATTCATGCTGAATACCTTTCATAAATCATATTAAAAACTAAACTTATGTTTAATAAGCCTTATATATCCTTCAATTTATAGATCACTTCATTTTATACCAATGAGACCCATGCTGTTTTTATGTTCTGACATCTAATATTTATAAGCAATAAAAGCTTATTAGCAGATCTTAATAATGGAACCATTACTCAAAAGATATAATTAACCAACACCCCAAATCTATCTTACTTGACTCTTCCAACAATTGACATGCCGCTGGTCTTTTCAATGCAGTGCTTGTTCACCCTGACCTCCAGTCGCTATGGAAATGCTGCAGCGTTATGCCCGCCCACCCCCTCCCCTCAAAGAAACGCCGAGCAATGGACGAGAGCGAGCTGTCAGAAATAGAGAAAGAAAGAGCGATGGAGTGGATTAGAGAGTGTAGTAGGGAGGTAAATGCATCGTTCACTTCTTACACAAATAGTGTACCTGAGTGCGTAAGACGCAGAGCTTTGATTTATAGCTTCTACGAGTCATCAAGGTCACCCCATGTAGACTTTTATAAAGGCATGCCTACTGTTATCAGTTAAAGGGGAATGTAAATTCTGGTTGCGTTTGCTCCCTCCCAATAATGTTTTTTAATGTTCACTCTGTTGTTGGGGACTGGTGTGATTATTGTCAATCTCTGCTTATCACAGATAAATACAATTGATCGTCCATTTCGTGCCATATATTAAGCCATATGTAACGTTTCAGGTCATATGGGTTTGAAACAATTCACATATATTTAATTTGTTCATTTAAGTCCATTCTCTATTCTCTTTGTAAGGTGGTGAGAGAGTCTAGTGAGGCGGCTCTTGTTCTATCTGAGGTTTCAGGTGAGAACCAAAAACTATTCCATATTGAGATTTAAATGTGATGTCACTGCTCATTTGTGATGGGGGATGTATGTTCAAGATCTTCATGAATGATTAATTAATGCGTATGCGTGCAGCTGGTTCTGACATCCCATTGGATGTGTCCAAAGGAGACAAGTCTCATAATGACCTCATCACTCCCACCAGCAAATGGTAAGAAATATAATGAAGTGAAGCAGGTACATTTATGTGCCATGTTTAGCATTATAGCTGTACATCATATGTTCTTCGGTGACAAAAGATTTTAATTTAGTGTACATTATGTGTACCTTTGTAGGTCTCCTATAGAAGGAGCACCTGATACAATGGAAGTGATATTAGAGGAGCATGTTGAACTGCCACAGGGAGACATTGAGCCTGAGCTAAGAGATGCCAGCACCCACGATTTCCTCAGGTATTTGAGCATATCGCTTGTGTGAAGCGCTCATCTCCCTTAGTTTTGTTGTCTTATCTTTCTATATTCTGATCATAGACTGATCGTGGGCTTCATCGAACGCCTTGGAAAAGTCTGCTTTCACTCACTGTTAGCCCCAGAGACAGAGCGAAGTTCTGCCGCTCATCTGTTCTACAAAATGCTGGGTAAATGCATGAACAATTACAGTGCACACTGGTTTATTACTGTGTCAGGTGACTTGAGGGTGTTTATGTCATCCACAGAACTGATCTGTGCTCACAAACTCTCTGCACATCAGACAGAAGCATTTGGAGTCATCATCATTACCATGGAGCACTGAAGACACATACATGAATTACAATATTTCCCTTGTTTACATTTGCAAGTTATTTCAGTTTGGAAGTTATTTTAAGTGCACACACAAGTTATCATTTATAGAAATATAAGCATAATCTTTTAAATGATTTACATCATTACTGTTTGATAATGTAATGATTATTTAGTTATATTTAGGTCTTTTTAAAATGTCCTGCAATGAGGTTACGTGTTTTTATTGTTCGTTCCAACATCAATATAAAAGCTATTTTTAAAACCATTGTAAATAAAATAATTCATTTTAAAGACGCCCTTGGGGCCTTTTCCTTATTTTATATATCTTTTGTCTTGCGTGTTTGTTTGTGTGTGTGTGTGTGTGTGTGTGTGTGTGTGAGCGCGCATGCGTGCGTAAAGTAGTTGGAAAAATTACAATGGTTGTCAAAAGTACCCCAGGACAATTATATATTTTTTCCTACTGGAAATCCATCGTATACAGATTTAAAACAACACATAGGAGAGTAAATAATGTCAGGATATTATTCCTTTAAACATCAGGTCCAAAATGTTTCAGATGCTTCTTATTTATGTCATTCAATAGGGGGGTCATACAAGACCAGTGAAGTAATTACCCCACCGAAAAAAACAAACTCTGTTGACTCGACTGAATGATACAGTTCATGATCTCATGCCTTAAAGTGCACTACTGAACAAGAGCTGTGAAACACTTCACACAAACGTTACACCAATCAGATGCCACCACAGACGACCATCCCACAGGGTTCATAAATAAAACCGATGCCAAAAAATGTCAATAACACCGATTGAAAAGAGTGACGTATGTAGAATAGGCATATATGGCATCGCAACAGTTAGCATACACATCAGATGAAGTGTCACCACAAAACTATGAACGGTCAACAACAGCTTCACACTCTCCCACCCGATAACACACATGCTATGAATTTCAGACAGTCTGTAAAGAAACTGCTTAAAGACATCAGTTATTGTCCAATGTGAGGATAGTTCAGGGAAACCTTATAATAGAGATATGTGTCACTCGTTATATATTGAACACTGCCATTGTCAATGACATCCCACAACGTGTATAAAATCTGCTCATGGAGAAGAGAATTACATTTCGGACGGGGTTTGTTATCATGAACACAGCAGACTGGAATGTTGCGTATCCCAAGCATCTTGTATTAGTGGAAAGGAAGGACAAAGGTTGAGAGGCCATGGAGGAGACCGAGGACCATGGAGGTTTAACAGAAGTATGACACACGTCACATGATCATGAACATGTAGAGTTATGGGCTGACATGTTTTCTGAAGATGTTCAAATGTGACACTTCCCTGTAAGCCCACAGTAAATCTATCAGTTCAAGTAATCGCCTGTTAAAACAAACAACTAAGCTATACTGTGTGTGAGTTGTGATGGGTTATCTAAGTTAAATATTTACCAAACTCATCAACCGATTATTCTCCCGTTGACTCAGTATGATAGGAGTAAAATATCCAAAACGTGTGATATCCGTACATTCATTTACTCATGTGTTCGGTTTGTAAAGAAGCTGCGGTAAAGGGCAACTTGGCTAAAGTCTTGTAAGCTAGTTAGTTAAGCTGTTTAACTAGTATGCTGTGCAAGTGACAAAGAGAAGCATTGAATTATACAGTCAGTATGTTGATACTATGGGTATTTTTATCTGCTTTGTTTAGTTAGTATGTTGGTTGGGCCGGCAATCTGTAAGTTAGACAACTAAACGCTTTGTCAGTTGGTCAGTCAGTTACTTACTAGGATAGCTCGTTGGTTTTTAGGTGGTAAGCTGGTAAGTCAGTGAGCTAACTAGTTAGCTGTTCAATTATTCAGTTATTGTTTTAGTAATCAAATTTGCTGGTCAGTTAGTTGAAGCCAGTTTTAAATCGTAAGCTGGTTAGACAATTGGTTGGTCATTAAGTTGTTTAGTTAGTAAGTCAGTCAGAAAGTCAGAGAGTTAAGTAGTTGTCTGGCCAGTTAGTTAGATCTTTAGTGAGAACGCTTGTCTGTTAACTGGTTAGGTAGTTGGTCAAACATTTAGCTACCCTGTTGGTTGGCCAGGTGGTCAGTAGATGAATCAGTTTTTTAGTTATGTGATCCGTTTTAGTTCATTAGTGGGTTGGATGATAGAAAGAGTTGATTAGTCAATACGTTGGTTAGTCAGCTAGTCAGTCAATAAATCATGTAGCTAGTCAACCTGTTATTTAGTGTAACAAGATTAAGAAGCATGATTTTGAAAAGAAGTGTTAGCGAGATATATAGAGATGTACATTATTCAGATGCGTAGCTTGTTATGACTGACTAACTAGTACACAAACTTACCTGTGTGGTTGGTCAGTCAGTCTGTTATTCCGTGAGTGAGTAGTTAGATTGCTGGTCAGTTTGTTTTAGTTTTTTAATTCATAAGGTCAACAGGGTCGTCACTAAGACATTTGGTTCGTAAGTTGGCCAGTCAATAAGTTGGTTGGTCAGGTAGTCTGTGAGTCATTTAGAAAGTTGTTCAGATCGATAGTTAGCTAGTTGTTTGGTGAGTTATTTAGTTGGAAAGCCCGTCGGTTAAGTGAGTGGTTAATTGGTCAGTTGCATCTCTGAAGTTATTGTCGTGAAATCTGTTATATAAAGGAAAGTCTCAGCACTAAACACGTATGTTAGGAGGAGGAGGATTACAAACAACTCTCCATGCTGTCATTTGTCAGTCTCTGACAGATTAATAAACCTCACACAGCAGTGCCACATTACACACATTCACAGCGACCATTTAAATCTCCACGGGATGACTGAATGTTCCACGGAGTCTCAAACCAGTCAAGTGCAGAGACGGAGAGAAGAATCTGGGAACTTAGTTCGCCCTGATCTCAAGTCAGGACAGCATCAGTTAGAACCTCAGCCTGAGGAGATCAACTTAATGATCATAGACAGAGAACGACTGCCAGTCAACACAGACAGCGGTGTCAAACTGGCAGGTCAGAGAAAAGATTCAGAGGTCCGGCACGAGGCTCGGCCACAGGACAAGCAGGTGAACGAAAAGACTGAGGAGAACCATCCGGATCTCTCCACCGATGACAGAATGGTGCGGGCCGAGCTGGAATGGATTGTGCCTATGTGTGTGCCCCTGCCCATCGAAGTTTTAAACCATGACCAGGCTTTTCCTTTCCTGAACACCACACTTACTGATCTGGGCATTGATGAGTAAGTTAATGCTTTATCTATATTTTATATGATATTATGTTTTGCGTTTACTTTTGTGAGCTCAAATGGATATTTTATAGAACATTGCCGACGTAATGAGCTCGCCAATGCTTTCCAAATCTCCAAATGAATAAATGCATAAATAGATGTTCATTTCTTAAATTATGACTCATTTTTCTGGGAGTATTGAGTAAACGGTGTCACAGCTTTGGTTGCACTTGCCTGACTTGTTGTTATTTTATCAAACTCAGGTCAGCTGTAAAGGAGCGTGTGGTGTGGGTGGACAGCAAGCGCACAAGAGTGAAGGGGAGGACCGGGAAGCTGAAGGAGAAGGAGGTGATGGTTCTAGAGGTGCGTGTGAAAGCTCAACGCCCCGGAGAGCATCAGTCTCAAGAGGTCATCTACAGCACAGAGTCCAACACCGATCGCTCATTCTGCAGGAGTGGAGTGGACATCCTGCCCTGGAGACACACCGACACAGGTGGGGACACATTTCTAACTTTACATTACAACCCTAGACCAGTTTCCTCTATAGCCATTTGACTGCAAGCTTTGTTTTACTTGAAAGCTCATTAGGATAACGGCTTCCCCAGTGGCTTTTGACTGCTTCAATGGATCTGCTTTGAGGCGTGCGTTGCAGTTTCATTTAGCAAACCTTCCTGAGTAATTACTTTAAGTAATTAGCTGTCAATCCAAATGAAATCTATTTTGTGTATGCTGGAACACGACCTCTGTTTACAGAGAAACTATAAAGAACTCAACTGAGAGCTTCATTTAAGTGATAGTTCACCCAAAATGTGAATATTCTGTCATTATTTATTCCACCTCTTCTCATTTCAAACCAATGTCTTTATTTCTGCTGCACAACACAATTTTAGGAGGATGTGGGTAACGACAATGACCCCATTGACCTAAAGAGACATTTCTCAAAATATGTATTTTCTTTGGTGTTCTGCAGAAGAAAGAGTCTCACACATGTGGCGAAATAATGACAGATTTTGTTTTTTTTCAAACTATCCTCTAAGAAAGTGTTTCTCCCGGTATTGTTGTTACAGACACTTTCAGAAATAATTTTCACATTTAAATACGAACACAGTCCTGCTGCAAGGAATATTTTAAGTGTTTTTTGTACTCTGTCGATTTCCATTTGGCCAGTGTGTCCAGACTCGTAATAATAAAATGCTTTATTCTCGACAGTTAGCTAACAGATGACATCTACAAATCAGTGAGGTGAGCTTACAGTCCCCACTGCTGAGTAAGTGTGTTTGCTATTCACACACTCAGCAGTCTGTTCTATTGCTAGGGTTGAATGTTTGATGTCCTCTGCTTTCTCAATCCTCTTGATTTTTTCAATCACAAACCCTTAGTGTCAAGATTATTTAGGAAATATCAATTTGTGGAGGATTACAGTGGTTTGTTATCTTTCAGCAGAGCTCCAGCCGGTGGAGATGATTCTGGCTATAGACACGCTGTCTGAATCTAAACTCTAATGGCAGGAAACAGAAGAGAAATGGGACTTACAGAATGAGGTGTGAACGGAGGATCTGATGGACAGGAAGTGGAATAAAACACCCCAGTTACACTGAGATCTGGTACCGGGTTTGGATGTTTGAACTGGTGGTGCCAGCCGAAATGTTCAAATTCACATATGCATTAATTGAGTTTAATTTAAACTTTTTGCTTTGCAAATATAAACTTGGATTTTGCTAACATATACATTTTATAGATTAAAGGTTGTCTACATAAGTCATTCAACAAAAGATGTCCATCATGTATCTGAATATATAAAATGTAAAGGGATAGTTTGACCATACTGAAAATAGCACCATGATCTGCATGCGTTCTAGTTCTTCCAAATCTGAACACATTTCTTTGTAGACTTTTTCGAACCCATAGACTAATATAGAAAGAAAATAAGTAGGAGAAATTGCCTCATAATTTTGTCCACCCCCCATTCTTCGAAATATCTCATTTTTTGTATTTTTCCTTCTATTATTTTTGAATGAATTATTTTAATAAATTGTTATTTACAGCCTGCTTTAGTGTGGTCTCTTTGAGGCATATTGGGAACAGTCTGAATAAATAGACATGACTTTGCCATGGATATTCCGGTGTTATAGCCACATTAAAACTCTGTATTTAAAAATTTGAAATATTTTATACTTTTGGAAAAGGATCCTTTCTCTGAAAAATAGTTGCTTATAAAAGCAATGTAAACATATTCTTGGCAAAGAGCAACTGTAAAGTTCAACTGTGTCTTTTAACGTTGAATTGTTTAAAAGAAGAGCCTGGCGAGTGCATTCATCAGGAAACACAAGAACAATATGAACCGTTCATAGAAATATATTTCTTTCACCCCAAGAGTAATTCAACACTCCACGCTCGCATTAAACCGGAATTTCATGGAATATAAGAAATAGGTGTCAAAGCCGAATTCATGGAGACATTGGCATAATTGAAAATGCACACAATAAATCATTCCTTGACAAAGATTAATAAAACATAATGAACTAAGTGAACTAAACTTTGAATAATGGAAAACCGTGTCAATGTCTTTGCTGCAGAACTGTATTAAAGCCAACTGCACCTGTGAGTTTATGCCCAGCTAATGAAATTTGGCCATTTTTAATTTAATAAAAATCCTTTTATCAGCTAGCAGGCATTATTAGAAGGCCTTAGTGCTATGACTGACTGACAGCTGTTGACATCTTGTTTCTTTGTTCGTCAGGAAGTGACATCACAGCATTCTGAAATTCCTGTGAGTGTTGCAGGGCCAAACCTCTGAGAAGCCCTAGCACAGAATTTTGGGTTTCTAAACAGAATAAAGAAGTTAAGTTAGCTTTGTCATGTTTTAAATATATCAAACAGAATATAAAACCATTACAAATCCTCACCATTGTCAATATCCTTGTTGCCTAACAGATGACAGGCAGCAGATACAATTGGCTTGAGCTGACTGATGACCTGGAGAAAATAAAATAACTATGTAAAGGGTACCTTCCACAGGGGAGCTATGAGCCAAGTATGCTGGGATAAAGTTTTTTTTTTTACCATCACAGGGTCGTGTGAGTATAGGAAGGCCAGACAGCTATATACGGTCTTGTTTTCCTCCATGTCCTCCTTCAGAGGAAGACAAGCTACCAGTGCAGGAAAAACCTGAGATGAAGCCAAGTTTAGAGGTAATACAACCAAGATATGTAGATGTGAAAGACATGGACATAGTTTATTGATGTACCTGTTCGAGTGGCACCCCATCCACATGGCTCAAGATCATCCTGCAGAGGGCAGCACAAAGGTTGTCAATCACTCTCAGGTCTGACTCTTTAGAGAGCAAGTTGGAGAACAGTGATAGCATCATAGGGTAGTCACTGAACAATAGGGGTTAAGGTTCAGACAGATAGGTCAGACACTAGGTGCACACACAAGGATCTTTAAAGGATACTTGGCAACGATTGGTCCAGCCGCCTGTGCCAGAGATCCCAGTGCAAACACGCTGTTGTTCCGCACCTCTGGATCACTGTCCTTTACTCCGGCCACCAGCACAGGGAGCAGCCGTTTGGACAGCCGACCCGCCACCGCTCTGCCTCCTGCCACACCCACCAATGCATGCAAGGTCTCGCCGATTGTTCCGATGGAAAAAGAGCGGTCCGCCTCAGTACATGAGGATTTCTAAATGTAATATTATTTAGTATTTTCAAAGATGAACGGTTGTAAATTGTAATTATGTCATACTTCTATCATTATATATTCTTACACAAAGAAGATATTATGGTAAGTGAACAGCTGTATCAACACAAAACCAATGCATGTTGTTATTTTACTAACATTCTAAGAAAAATCTACAGACGACAGAAATTCAAAGAGCCTTAAAATGGCAAGATGATGATAGATTATATATTCTGGACTGCATGCTGTGACAACATGTAAGCTAGACAATTTTTAAATGTAAAGTACAAATGTTAACTTTGATATTAAACATTTCTGTAATAGAACATTACATAATCAGTTAAAAGTTCGATTTTAAAGGGACAGTTCACCCAAAAATTTTAATTGTGCCATGTAAAAAATTTTTTGAATTTAAATTGTTAGAATAGAAAAATGCTTTCTGGGGCACCATTGATTATAACATTAAACACAAAAGAGCACAGGAAAATATTTGAAGAATTTTGGAAAAAACCTGTATACTGGTATAATCAAATTATATATAAAATGTTCTGTCAATGGTGCTCCAGAAACACTAACATTCTTTTAAATATTTTGGTTGTAACCATTCACAAAAAAGCAATGCAATGCATGTTGTTCAGCAACCAACTTTCTTGAAATAACTTCTTAGTGTTCTACAGTAGACAGAAAGTCAAGTTTCAGGTTGGGAATGTCAAGAAGGTGAGTAAATGACTTCACAACTTTCATTTCTGGTGAAGTATTACTTTAACAGTAGTATGCTGACTTCATTTCTAATTGCATAATTTACCATATTAATAAACCACACATTTGTTTTATATATTCTGCACTTCATGCTTTGACATCCTGTTTTTTAAGAGAGAAAGAGACTCACAGCTTTGCTCATGATGAGAGGCAGGAGGTCATTGAGGTGAGGATAGAACGTCTCAGCAGGTACGGCTGATGCTAAAATAGGAATCCCTTCCCCAGCAAACTCCTGCAGCATGGCATCATACTCCGCCTGTAACGCACAAACATACACACACTTTAATTCAACGTTGTCAATACACATTCATCACAATCAAATGTCTCACTGCTGACAGTGAACTATGACTAAATCTTCAAAGCTGTTGAATTATTTGAAACACCTGCTGGTCATCATCGTCTGCTTCATCTCCACCCACATCTTGACACACGGTCTGAACAAGACAGAGAGAGAAAGAGGATTACAAGCATAAAAAATAAACACCCACCCACATATGACTGCAGGTTTACGTGACACCATAAAATATTGAAAAATAAGCTGTCAAATGAAGGTCTGCCTCAGTGTTATACTGACATGTATTCAATTACTTCAAACTCATTTAGCCTGACACAGATTAAGGCTTGTTCTTGACCTAAAAGGATTTTCAGAAGGTAATTTGTCTGTGATAGTGTTCATCTGCTCTCTGTAGATGCTATTAAAGAAATCTCATTTAACAATGACCAGACACCAGAGCACATGGTGTTCTGAAAACTATTAAAGGGATAGCTCACCACAGAACGAAATCATTTTTAGGAAAAGCTTTTCTTTTTAAGAAATTTTTTTCTGCATAAGTCAAATGGAATCTTTCTACATTTAAATGCTGGGGTTGAAAATTGTGCCATGAATTACTCAACGTTTAGGCCTGTTTAAATGTCTTTGTTTGGTTGAATACAAAAATAAAGATATTTCTGGGGCACCAAAAACTACCATTGTGGAAAACAACACAAAAGACCAACCCAAAAAGATATTTTGAAAAAAATGTAGGGAAACAAATAAATATTTTTCTACTATAGTACATAATGATGCTTTGGATTGTGCAATTAATCATAACAAATATGAAAACAAAATAAATCAAAATATAAAAAAATACTAGTCTTGTATTTAATTGTATTATTTAAATCTATGTATTCATATTTTATTTTATTGTTATTGAACATATCTTAACAACATTTATTTGTTCCTGAGTTTAATATTATGTTGACATTTTTAGTTATACATTTATTAAAAATTCACCTATTTACTAACTAATTTTCCAAAGTAAATGTGTAATTTATTTTAATAATGGTGATCTAAACATTAGGCGAAATGTGAGTATAAGTTTTATCGAAGTTGAGCAGCCCTAATAGTGCCTCAAAAATTTTAGTTGCTAACATTCTTCTAAATTTCTTTCTTCGTGTTCTATCAAACAAAGACATTTATAAAGGTTTGACTTAACATTAGACTATGAGTTTTTTTGACAGAAATTGTATTTTTTGGGTGAACAATTTATAACACTTGGCCAGGAATTTCAGGTCTGACCTTTTTCTTCAGTACATCTCTGATGGCATTACTGATCTCAGCCAGTCTGCCTGGAACTATCAGCGCCTCCCCCTGGCAGGACTTTATCAAGGCATTCATAGATTCCAGAACAGCCATGACTACCTGCCTCTCCCTCTCCTGTCTTACTGCCTCCAGAAAACAGGGCACAACCACCTCCAGCAGTTTATGTAGAGCTGCAAAAAAAAAAACAAGGAGGCTGTTGATCAAAGAGCCACTGAGAATGCACTATGAAGCACTTGACATCAATAAAGTCAGTTAATCCTATCCCGCCAAGCCAAGTTCCCCCTAATTATTTTCTTAAGGCCTCAATAATGAGCCAAAGACACACAGCAGATGAAAGAAGGCAGAGAGAGTGATGTGAATATTAAATAAAGACTGTGTGTGTGTGTGTGTGTGTGTGTGTGTGTGTGTGTGTGTGTGTGTGTGTGTGTGTGTGTGTGTGTGTGTGTGTGTGTGTGTGTGTGTGTGTGTGTGTGTATGTGTGTGTGTACCCTGATGGTTGGCCTGCGTCGGGTTTTCCTTCCATACTTTGTGCTGAGCTCTGCAGAACTGACCTAATGCACCAAAGGCAGCTCTCCTCACGTCCTCATGAGGGAACTGATGGATGCACAAGGACAAAACACAGCATGTCTCACTGGTGTCAGACTTACTAGAAACATTGAAGGAACATGAAACAGCAGTAGAAACTTACATCATGGAGCTCATACACCTGCTGGAAGCTCGACTCTAGGAAAGGCTGGAACGACACTCTGGGACATGAAAAAAATCATCTTTTTTTAAATATATTTGATTTATTGTCATGGAGCATAACACACATCTATTAAAAACAAATTGAAATGTATGACCCTTTACCCTGTGTTAAAAGCGATTTCCCCTAAAGCCTCACATGCATCTTCCTTCTCATCGATGTAGGCATTCTCTACACTGAATCTGAAAGATGAAAGTATAGGATAAGAGTTCTTACAGTACAGTTGAGAGAAAATAAATGACTGATAAGAGAGAGACATACCCAGCAACATCTCTGTCGTCAACCTCATTTTCTTCTTCTTCTTCCAAAACAGCATCGCCCTCTTCACCTTCATTATCATCATCGTCATCATTATCGTCCAAGAGCACAAACTGTTTGTCTTCATCTAAGTGAGCCTTTGAGGTAGATGGACATGAAACAAAATTACATTCAAGGTTATTTTAGTTTCCTTTTAATAAAACACAAAACGAATTGGCCCTGAAATTGGCCAAATATTACCCAAGAAGCACTACAAGCAGTAAAATTATACTAATAAACACAAAGTAAAATAGAAATTAATCTTATATAGCAATATAAAAAGAGGCTTCAGGACATAAAAATGCAATAAAAAAACATTGTTACACTGACTGTAACACCCTCTGTAGATCTGAGTGACAGCTGCATCAATGTGGTGATGGACGTCAGATGAGGGTTTAGACAATCAGGACTTACTTCAGAGACAGCAGAGAATAAACCATAACTATAGAAACAGAGAGAAAGAGATTTAAAATACTTAAATCAGCTGTGAGTATATAGGAAAGATGAAAATATTTGGAAAATATGAAATGATGCATCTTGAAAGATGAGACTGTGAAGATCATACGTGCAGCGACGCAGGTCTGGATCGTCCACAGCATCAGTGAGGTTTAAACCTAACAGCACACATTCAGCCGCCAACGGACTGAAGACTTCCTGACCCACAGTGCGGGCCAACACAGACAATGTGTCTATAAGGAAAACATATCAATAAAAATGGATCCCAGTATGTTACACACCTAATAAAAGCATGCAGAAATGTGATTCAGCCTTACCCAGAGCTTGTGTCTGCAGAGCTCTCATCTCCTCTCGTGTGTCGATCAGGAAGCCCTTCAGACTGTCGATTACAGGAGGAAAGTAAGGCACTAGCATCTCTTTGGCCGCATTTGCTGTGAAAGAGACATATCTCATTATTTCGAACAGACATATTCCAAATGGGGTTTTAATGAATCCTGACGGTTACCTATCGCTCCAATGGCACTGACAGCCAGCTCTTTGAGTTTGAGGTTTTCTGCGTTGTTGAGTGCTGACAACATGGTTTCCATTAAAGTGGGTAAATAGGGCTCGATATCTTGACCTGATGAAAACAGAAGTTCAAGGGCATGAAGCAAAGATAGTTACACTTAATATCCCTTTAACCTAAAGGGGAAGTTCACCCATAAAACAACAACCCTATTCTCATTTTAAACTTGTATGCCTTTTTTTAATAGAAAAATGTAAGTAACTGGAAATTACATTGTTTTTTAACTAAACAATAGAAGTCAATTGAGAACAATGGTTGCAAACATTTTTCTAATTATCTTCTTTTGTTTTCTGAATAGGAAAGAAGGTCATGCAAGTTTGAAATGTCACAAGTTTGAAATGTTTGGTGCATTTTCACTATCACTTTAATAAACATATTCATGCCCACATTCTCACCTAAGTTTTCTAGAAAGTTCTCCAGAGCATAGAAGGCTTTTGTCATGTGTCCTATTGTGGACTGATTCACTGCAGACAAGTATCCAAGCAACAATGGCATGAGCTCTGTGTGGAATTTACTCACATCTGGCTGCAAGAGAACGACCACATTCATATCAATGTATATAAACAAAAGAATTATAAACATTAACGCATTAAACTTCCATCAAATAAAAAAACTGCACAAATCAACGAGACCTGTAGGTGTTCTGAAAATTGTCCGAGTGCAAAGAGTGCTGCACTTCGGACAACTTGGTTACCATCTGATAAACTGCGACACACTGTTTCAAGCATTGATGACAACATCCTAAAACAGAGACAAAAAATATAACACACTACTTTACTACACATTTAGATGATGTGTTACTGTATTGAGGCTTACTTGGTGCGTATGTGATCTCCACAACCCTCTGCCAACACAGCCAAACACATGAGACCTCCCTTGCGCTCATATGGGTTCTCACTGGCCAGACAGGCCTTTGTAAAAGGCAAGAGTTGATGGAAGAGTTTTTCAGGCGGCATATGAAGAGCCATGGTGTCAATAACCTTCAGGGAATAAATACAAATACAGAAATGAGAGAAGTGTGTGCGGAGAATAAGAAAGAGCTGGTCAAGAGACCAACCTGAACAGCAAAGTGTTTAGGATTCTCACTGTCGTCCTCCGTATCATTTTCCTCATCCTCCGGGTCTTCCTCTCCCGGAGGAGGCGCTGCGCTCAGTATGGGAAACACCACCTGAAGGATTGGCTGTAAAAGCTTGTGCTTTAATACAGTCTAGAAAACAGATGTTTTGGTTATTGATGTAATTTCTTATCACACAATTGGAATTTTCTACAAGCCACAAACATATTGGGTCACCTTGTTTTTAAGTCTGATGAGAAAAGCAATGCATGAGAGAGCTTTAACACGCAGAGAATTACTCAGAGACACGTTAGCACTGATCTGGAATGGAAAAAAACTTTTAACATTTTTAACTTTAATGCATGCCTACATTTAGATACACGTGGACACACCTCCAGGCAAAACTGCACGATCTCAGTGATGTGAGGGACAACAATGGACACCTCACTTTCCATCAGCTCATCAAAAACCTCCATGGCTTCACTGGCCTGATCCTTAACATATCAAAACAAACAGAATTTAGGAGATAAAGACCTAAGTATTGTCACCTCCATTGAGTCCTAATGGCTGTTCTGCATACAGATCAACAGGGCATGAATGCAACTCTCAGAGTGCTTAGCGCATCATTAAATCACAATGACAGCAGTGATTGGAGCATTATCATAAAAACACACCCAAAGTGGATCAAAGCCCTCTCACCTGATCGGTCTGAATGAGGTGCTTAAGAGCAACGAGCAGTTTGGGGATCAGAGATCGCATTAAGTTCTGAAAGACAGAAAAACAACCCTCTGAACTTGTTTTATCTTGTTATGAAACTTGTCACAAACAAAGGGAGAAGAACAAACCATCTCCTCCGTGCCGGTGTAGGCCGTGATGGATGTGAGCGTGAGAATACAGTAGTAGAGAGCCATGGGGTTACTTAAGTCTTGAAGAACAGTCCCAAATAATTGAAGAAGTTGCTTGTAGTGGGGCTTAAAGGGTTCTGGGTTTGATCCTATTACCTTGCTGAGCAGTAACAAACCAACCTAGACAAAACACAAAATTATTTTTTAATGCCATGTTGTCATATAAAAAAATCACTTACACAATGTCAAAAAGTACCATGATTCAACTGGCTTTAAAAACATGAATCTACATACACTACAGGCCAAAGTTTTGGTACACTTATGTATACAGATTTAAAATAAAAAATACATTTGTAAAGAAAAACAAGAAAACTATGGGAATTATGTATAAGAAAAAAACTAAATAAAACAAGTCACTTTTAATCCTCGTCAGTGTAGCTTTCTTTATAGCTAAAATAAGCAGAAATGTCATTTTGTAAGCAGCTTTCTTAAGTTCTCACCCTGAAATGCTTTTTATAGAACTTTAGAGTTCCTGTCTTTCCTGAGATCCTATTGACTGTTGTTCATCAACATCCAGCTTAACATTATTTTTAATAAATAAAATATTTCGTCATGTAAAAAAAGGCATTTGTTTGTTTAAATTATACACAACCCTTCAGATCATAAGCTTGGTAAAATAACGAGTAACACATCACTCAGGTGTCCCAAACCTTGGACCGGTAGTGTTCGTCTTGTTTGTAACTACTACACTTAATAGTGTATACTCTCGGTACCATGACATTTCATGACATTGTTTGATGGGAATACGTTGTCTTGTAACCTGTCTGTCCTGTGGGTTGTTGCTTTTAGTGGACTGATTTAACAAAGCGAGAAGAGCCGGCCAGCGGTCCGGCGTCTCGTGTTTTACTAGAACGGCACTGAGCTGAGACAGCGAATGACGAACGGTGTGCCTAAAAAACATAAAACAACATCAGATCAGTAAAACAAGACTTTAAACAAGACTGAATAACATCGACTACAACAAAAGAAAGTTGGTGATTTAAATAGTAATATAACCGCATTCTTGAAGATCATGTGTACATATATTCCGGCTACACCTAACTCACTAACTCACTTCTTTTCTAACTTAATCACTCTATCAACAAAAAAATATATATATACTTTTTGTGACTTCTCTCTCTGTGTAACTCGGTAACATTGTTGTAGCACTTGTTCACCTATTGTTGTATCGGCTATTTACCGCTTCATTGTCTCCTCGACTATTGTAAGTTGCTTTGGAGAAAAGCGTCTGCTAAATGACTAAATGTAAATGTAAATGTAAATATATACAATGTAAACTTTAATCATGGACATTTCCTTACTCTGTTTCTTGCTGAAAAGCTTGCAGCACCACCGCCTTCAGACTGAAAGACAGAAATGTGTTTATAAACGATGTTTATTAAAGCTAAACTTATTTCCTGTATGTAATGAAGTATGAGAGACCTCTCTCTGTGATGTGGACTGATCTTCTTCCAGTGTCTCCTCACTCTCATCCTCAGCATCACTGCAGCTGACTGACGAATCTGAGGTAAAACACACAATTAAACATTAGTTATAAGAGTTCACACAACTTCCTGTTTCAGACATGAGGGTTTAAAGATGACCTGAGGCTCCTGACATCCGGTCATGACTGCACATAGAGAAGGAATGATGGAGGGATCTTTAAACGCCTGTTTCAACTCACATGTCGCCTTAGAAAGGAAATATAATGATGAAATATTAAACACAAGTGTACATAAAGACATAATTGTGAGAAAATAACCCGAATAAATGAGTATAAAGTGTGACTGTACCTGCTGAATGACAGAGTTATCGGGCTGTGTCAGCTGTGACAGGATGCGCTCGAGCTCCTGTGACGACATCAGTGAACCGTTAAATTCCGTTATTTTAAAATTATTCAAATCTCGATGACGTAGAGCCTACAGACACACGCGTCAACGGACACCCTCGATATTAAGAAGCGTCTCGGATCTTAAAGAAGTGTTTATTTATATATTATATATTATTATATTATATTATATTTGTTATTTATTATATAAAGTCAACTGTCATGAGGCACTGTTCTGCACGCGCACTGGACTTCGCGAAGTTAGCACGCGGCGGGGTGACGTCAGCAACCGCGTCACGAGCTCCACGTTAAAGGGACAGCACGCCTGAAACATGACGTCACGCTGCGACAGCGCCTGCTATAGTAAGGGAGGGAACATATGGAAAGCTGCATTGTTTAGTACTGACTCCTATGGAAATGAGATGAGATGATGTATGCAGATGAAGAGCTGCTAATGGATCATTTACATAATCTCAATTTAAACCATTATCACAAGATGATCGACACAGGACACAATATTGTGTTGTTACACAATAAACATTGTTTTAAAAAGAGAATATTGTTGACTTTATATTTGTAAACAACTGTATTATAACCCCATATTTAGTTAAGGATTCCTGTGTGGCAAAGCAGATATCCCAAAATAAACAATTCCATTTACTTTATATTCTAATTTTATTTTAAGATTAACATCAGTCTTGGTTTTTATTTAAAACTTGTTTATAAAAGATATTAAAATGTTTAAGCTTTTCCATGTGACACAGACATTATTACAAAAATAAACAGTTGCATTTACTTTATAAAATATTCTTTACATTTGTAAACAAGTAAATAAGTTTTATTATTATAACCCAACCTTTAACACATCAATGTAAGCCTACAGGACAACAAAAACCCTATACATGTGATAATTCTCAATGTGATGTCCATACACACATGACATACACAACACATGTATAGAATGACCCTTATAGATCACTTATATGTGATTGACAGACATGATGGGATCTGAGAAATCATTTCAAAGAGACAAAAGATTTGTGAGAGTAAAGAGATCCTTAATGTGACACATTTAAACTATTTAAAACATCAAAGTAACAACACAAAATACTCACAACAGATAAACAAACTATATATTTATTGTGTATTTATTGTGCACATATATTTCCTGTGTTTGTGTGACACATGTTGAACATTATTGTAATATTATGATACTTTACTGGGTTTAACATGAAGTTTATGGGATGTTTTTACAGACATGACTGAAGATAAACACGTCTGAAATGAGTCGTAATAATACATCGTTTTATTTTAAGATTAACATCAGTCGTGATTTTTATTTAAAACTTGTTTATAAAAGATATTAAAATGTTTAAGTTTTTACATGTGACACAGACATTATTACAAAAATAAACAGTTGCATTTATTTAAAAGTTATAATTTGAAAACATTAAATTGGTTTAAATTAAATTGATTACATTTCTCTAAAATTATCTCCATTTTTTGGAAAAAGTGTTTATTTAACAATGATATATTTGTAATATAAACCTTTTGTTTTGGTAAATTCTAATAAGATTTTAGTTTATTTACCCTTACACACAATTTAAACAATATATTTAATTAATGTCAAAACTTTAAAATGTACACTTTTGTGTGTGTTAATTATTTCACACATTTTTGTTAAGTTCAGTTTCACAAACAAAATTATATATATATATATATATATATATATATATATATATATATATATTTATTATTCAAACTCTTTTATAAAAATACATCTTAAATTCCCCGAGAAGAAAACAAGCAAACTGATATATTTAAAACATGTCAGGTCAAGTTACATAAAGATAATTCATTTCCATCTCGTGTATGTGAAACCAGCACTTTGCATTTACATTTAGGCATTGAGCAGACGCTTTTATCCAAAACCACTTACACTTGTCTTTTAAACCTCGTGTGTATGTATTTATACGTTAACCATCTTTAGTTTAATCCACATTTAAAGTATTTTAAAGCTATTTCTTAGAAATGTGTTTTTAAACAGTATTTAAGTTACCTTTCTCAGGTAAGTGGGCGTGGTCGTCATCCGTGAGCGCCTTTCATTTAAAGCTCGCACCTGATTGGTTAGAGCGTGTTCGAGCCCCGCCCACTCACCTGGCCTTATAAATGAGGTCGCTCACACGTGCTGCTCAGGTCGTGTTTGGCTCTCGGCGTCACCGGACTATCGTTCATCGCTCGAGTGAGGGTTCTGGATCCGTGCACGTCACCGGACGCTTGAAGAAGAAGACATGGCGGATTGGAAGATGCCTCTGAGTTACAACTTGAACCCTTCTTATCACGCTTATGCGTATGGACTCATGTATCCCCAAGCGTCAGAACACGGCCATCAGAACCTGAGCTGGGCGGAAGCCGCTTACACTCACACCGGGGGGGTCACCGGAACTTTCTATGCCTCTCAAAGTGCCCAGCAGTCTCCACCCTGGAGCCCAGAAAACACCCATGCCAACCACTATGGGCACTACCCGGGTGCCACCCAGAACGGACGGGTGTTCATCTCTTACAATAAGACTGAGATTGAGTCCAAGGGGAAAGATGCTGAGCAGGCCGAGAGTGATCCACCCAGTGATTCAGAAGCTCATACTCCAGGTATCATCAATCACTCGGTGTTATCTTGTAAAGTGTCATCGCTTGTGTAACCTAGGTGTCACAATGTAAAGGAAGGTTGTTAAACATCTGTGTGAACTCTGTTTCCGTTTGTGTAGATTCCTGGAGCTCTGGGAGCAGTCGAGAAGGTTCAGCGCTGACCAATCTGAACCTGGCGTCCTGGAAAGATCAGGATTACGAGTCTGACGGCGGAAGTCCTGATGGCAGACGGATCATCTCAAACGTTCTCGCCGCAGCTTCCGAAGAGCCGACGGCGCTTACTCTGGGGGCGGACAGCATGCCCACCGTGCCCACGCCAAGGGGGCGGCAGGGACCCCAGCCGAGGAAGACCCGGGCTGCTTTTTCAGAGGTGCAGATGAACGCTCTCATCCACAGGTTTAATGTCCAGAGGTATCTCACGCCTGCGGAGATGAAGACTCTTGCGGGGACAACGGGGCTGACGTACAAACAGGTCGGTTGGGTGACTGTCTGCTCCACTGATTGTGGGTTTTTCACGTCTAACTGTTTGAATTCCTTCAAAGGTGAAAACCTGGTTTCAGAATCGGAGGATGAAGCTGAAAAGGCATCAGAGAGATAGCAGTTGGATGACCGAGAGATATGTGATCAATGGTACATCTAACACGCAGGCGCCTTCATCTCAGGTGAGCGTCTCTCATGTGTGACATCGTCTCTGGTCTGCTGTGGTCACGTCCGCACTTTTGCTCGTTCTGTCTTGTTAGTGGCGGACACTTATCAGTGTGGACCAAAGGAAATTATCATCTATAAAGGAGGCATCTCAATAGTGTGGATAATGTCTTAAAGGCATGATGATACAATCGACAACATCGATGTTTGTGTTGAGCTTTACATCATTTCCATGCACACGTTCTAACGGTCTCTTTCTTAAGGCCCAGAGTGAAAACCATGTACCAAACCAAGACCCCTACATCAATCCTCAGCTGAGAGAGTCCATATTCAAGAGTCCTCCACAAGCACAGTTCTACCCCGGCTATTCAAACCCAGGATCTCCTCCTCAGACCAATGTGAGACCCTCAGGAAACTGGCCTCATCCCCCAGCTGTGATGCACTATGAGTTCCCCAACCCTTCTAGCTACATACAGGCCCGTGTCAATGCCAGCGCCAACCTCAGCATAAATGCCAGCATCAGCGGCGATGTCAGCGACACCGAGGTCAAAGAGAACAGTCCTACTCGAATGCCATCTATGCCTAATGCCACCCAGTGGTCAACATAAGATTGACTTTGCCTGATGATCGGTGTATATAGTTTTTTTATCTGAGCCACACAGCCTTTAGTGTTGACCATGTTTGTAAATATTTTTGAGCAAACTGCCTCTAACCTGACAGCCATGTTGTACAACTGCGGCCTCGGTTTTTTTAATGAACGTGTAAAGTTGCCTTTTTATCCTTGCTTGTTTTATACCGAAGATCTATTTTTATAACTTCATAGTACCTTTTCAGAGTATTTAATATCTCTCCCTTGCTCTTCCAGGTGCGTATGCATAATTTTTCCTTTTTGGGTTAGCCAGGACAAAATGTTAGAGTTCCATGAATTTGTATGCAAGGCACTGGAGGTTGTGTGTACTGCACTGTTTGTTCTGCTTTTCAGTCCTTATTTCACTGCTTCATGTATCTGGACCATTTCATTTATGTATTTTCTTACGAAAGTCCAACTCACCTATACGTGGTTTAAACCAGTCAAGTTTTATTTGCCACTCTTGGCTTGTGCTTGCACGAGGATTCTTGCCCACACAAAAAAAACTCTTGTTCTATGTTGATGTCGGGTTGAGTAATAAATGTTTTGTCTGATATACTAAATTTGTGTTTCTCAAAAGTTCTTATTGCCTTTATAGCCTTTTTCCACATTAAAGCAATCCATTTATAAATAAAACTTGCCATTGTTCACCCTACGTACTTCCGTCTTAATTCATCTATTTAACATATGTATAGAACATAAGTGATGTGTATGTATAATGGCAGCACACATTAACTTCTATTGTGTGGACACAAAATAGATGCAGAAGTGTCGTTTGATTGCAAACATTCTTAATATCTTTGAGCATAAGAAAATCATACAATTCTGGAATTACAAAAGGGTGAGTAAAGGGTAGAATTTTTGGATTTCCAAGAGCTTTGAGAGGTTTATCTTATCAAAGTAATTTAAAGGATGGGCTGAAGTGGGCATCATGTATAGAAATTTAGATTTAATTTTCTTTGAGAATTTATGGGAATCATTAAAGTAAACATATTTCCCAAGTGTGGTAAAACAGAATTTATTTCTCTGATTCTAAATATTTGAATGCAAAGGAACCCTTTTCACAAATTGGCCTTTCACCATTTCTTCTAACTGTAATAAAAGTGACTTTATTGAAAACCTTGTGTATTTACATTTCAACAGATCACAGTTGATGGTGACAACAGCATCATATTGCTTCCATTACCCATTCTTCATTTGTTCAAAAACTTGTATATTGAGAATATATTATCCCATTCTTTACCCCATTCATAACCAGATATCCACTTACATTCATCATCACTTATCTGTGTATAAGTGCTAAATCACCTTCATGGTCAGGTGGACGTTATATAGATATGAAGGCCTCTATGTCCTTTCCTCTCATCGTGAGAATTCAACATTTAATCCTTTAAGTGACTTTTTATATGAACTACATTATCAAATCTGAAACAAAACTGGGGATATTGATACTTGATAGGCAACATTTTCCCATTCTGCAAAAACAATATTAATTGAATACATCTGTATTTGATGTGCAAATCATCAAGCAACTATGTATCTATGGGCAGTTTAAGTATCAGGGTGTTGGTGAGCAAAATAAAAATAAATCTTTTGTCTGCTGCTTTCTGTTTCCTCATGCAGGGCTCTTGTTTACGAGTCTCGCTCTACCCCGTTTGACAGGAAGCAGTCAGAGTCTCTCTTCAGTCCATCTTAAGGCTACGGTAAATGTAACGGATGAAAGCCAGAGAAGCCCAGAATGAGACCGTCCCCAGCATGAGGGAGAAAACGAATGCAGTGAGCAAAGAATATCCGAAGAATTCCACGCTCTGTACAAGGCCGCTCATGTTGGAGCGATTGTGGTAGTAGAAGAGAGAGTAAACGAATATAAAGATGCCAGTGGATCCGGTGCTCAGGACGCTCCGCCACCACCAGCGATAGTCCTCGCCTGACAGCAGGAAGTAAGTGAGGGCCACAGAGATGCATGCGCCCACGGAGAGCAAAATAGCGAAGACGCACAACAGAATGCCATAGAGCGTGTAATGTTCACGACCCCACACGGTGGCAAAGATGTAGTAGAGTTCTACCGAGATGGCACTGTAAAGAGGATAGAACACATGGGTTTCAATTCAGTTTTCAATTATCTACTTTTTTTATAGTCACAATCTTTTTCTACTTTGACCCTAATACTTTGGCACAGTTATATTCGTATCTCAGTCTAAGTTTGGATCAAGCCTGAATAAAACACAAAATGCTCTTCTCACCTGAAAGGCAGGAACCCTCCGATGGCCATGTGCACGGCTGTGTTTTTGTACCAGGGCTGCTGGGGAATCTGACGAGCAATGTTGCGCGTACGGCATGGAGCTTGGAAGTTGCCGGCTTTGTTCTTTCCGACGATTCCACCGATGACGGTGAGTGGGAAGCCCACCAGCATCCAGGCACCTAACAGCAGAAGCACGGTGGTGGCAGGCAGGGCCTGGGTTGATCCACTCCACCAATGAACAGAATTCACCACACTCCAGGTAAAGAAGAGAGGACCTGAGCGGAAGGGCGAAAAAATCTTTACTTTGTCTGTTTTTATGTTTTATTTTGGTCTTTCATCAATTATAAAAACACAATTATTGAGGTGGAACCATTATTGTACTGCATTCCATTTTGCAAGGTCTTATTTATTTATATTACTTTTTTATTAGTTGTATGGACAAATTCATTTAACCTTATTCTTAGAACGTTTAATCCAATGTTAAATAAAAAAGGGTGGTAAAGTCGTGTATTTATTAATAATTTGTCTATACAAATGCTTTGGTTTGAAATGAGTAATCCTGTTATATAATTATAACCTCTGTCATAACAGAGAAATCCTAGTTATTTAAAATTGTATATGGAAACAAAAACAGGTGAAGTCAGGTGAATTGTGGGATACAGAATCCCACACAGCACGCTCTACTCTGGGCAAATGAAAGACTACACGTCTCAGGACTCGGCACACAGCATAATACTTTTGCAAAGTGCTACTAAAAATAGTAGGTAATAGGCTATCCACTACATTTGAGGGGTGGAAGGTAGGAGCATCGTCTTTACTCAAGAACAATTTTCAAGCATCAGTTTATTTATCGAGGTGTATTTATAATTTTAATTAATAATTTAATTCATAATCAATTCATAAAACGTGTACCACTTACGAACATTCCTCAAAATATCTTATTTGGTGTTCTGTGATTACTTAATAATAAAGAGTTTATACATTTTCAATGAATTATGAATTTGCATATTAAAGGTTTAAAAAAAGAAAAAATAAAGGCTGTAAACAATAGATTGAATACTGAATGAAGATTTGTGTTTTCTTCATATACGTCTGTTTACTGTGCATACAAATGTTGTATTTATTAAAGATTAATATACATCATTATTTTTTAGAAAAATATAAAATATAAAAAATTTACATATTTAAATTATTGATAAATCTAGATAAATAAATCTCAATATTTCCTACAATATACACACATTTATTGAATGCAATGGAATAATCGATTAAAACATTCTTGATAAAATGCAGTCATATCACCCAAAATGTACTCGAGTACAGTAAAACACTTCGTTCCTGTTCACTTCTACCTATACAGAAAACCCATCTAGACAGAAGATTGCTGTGTCTCACCAGAGAAAAGTGAAGACGTGAGAATAATGTTCCAGACCCAGCGCTGACCGTGGATCTGTGTGTAGAAGCTGCAGGAACAGTAACCAGACACACAACTGGTCAGAGCGTACAGTACAATCGCTGCAGAGTTAATGGCACCATGACGATGGACATTAAACATCCCCAGAAGTGCCAGGACAATGATTCCTACAACAACCAGAAACACAAACCAAAGGATTATGATTTACTTTAACGTTATATTCTACTACCAGTAAATTAAACCCAACACTATACCTGTGGCCAGTGTCAGAAACTGTGCACCGACCCCTAATATGGCACACAGAAGGCTCTTG
>CM065676.1:2494292-2514292 GCA_033220385.1 Triplophysa yarkandensis
GCATGTTCTACAGGACCATCCGAATACTGGAGAGCGGCATCAAGCCGGTGTATGTGTTCGACGGGAAACCTCCTCAACTGAAGTCCGGAGAGGTGCCGTAGACCTTCTGACCTTCGGTAAACACCGAGGAACCACAAGTGACTGATCTCATGTTTGATCTCATGTTTGTTTCCATCGCAGCTGGAGAAGAGAGGAGAGAGACGAGCCGAGGCGGAGAAACTTCTGGCCCAGGCACAGGAAGCGGGTACGGACTGAACTTCGGGAACCCGTTGCTCATTTCTGTTGGTTGTCCTGTAAAACGTTGGTCTTGATTTCTTACAGGTGAACAGGAGAACATCGACAAGTTCAGCAAGCGACTTGTGAAAGTCACCAAACAGCACAACGAAGAATGCAAGAGGCTACTTACTCTGATGGGTGTGCCGTACATCGAGGTGCAAACATGCATTTAGATTGATTTACATTTAGTCATTTAGCAGACGCTTTTATCTAAAGCGACTTACAATAGTTGAGGAGACAATGAAGCGGTAAATAGCCGATACAACAATAGGGGAACAAGTGCTACAACAATGCTACCGAGTTACACAGAGAGAGAAGTTACAAAAAGTATATATAAATATTTTTTTTTTTTGATAGAGTGAGTAGTTAGAAAAGAAGTGAGTTAGTGAGTTAGATGTAGCCGGAAAAGATGAGTTTTTAGGTATTTTTTGAGGATAGAGATCGAGTCTGACAAGCGTGAGGCCAGAGGCAGATCGTTCCACCATCGAGGAACTGAAGCAGAGAACGTTCGGGAGAGAGATTTCTTTCCCTTTTGAGCTGATTGATGAATGTGGTCGATGTGAAACTGGTCGTTCGCGAGAAATGTGTAATACGGGAGGTTTTACATCTAGGCCCCGTGTGAAGCTGAGGCTAGCTGTGCTGCTCTGGTGAAGAATGGAAAGGTGTACGCCACAGCGACGGAAGATATGGACGGTCTGACATTTGGAACCTCGGTCCTTCTGAGACACCTAACGGCCAGTGAAGCAAAGTATGCATGCCTGGCTGTCGAATCTTATTTTGTCTCTTTATAAACATCACATTTGTCTCTTATGTTCCTTCTTTCTTTGACAAATCTTAGAAAGCTTCCAATCCAAGAGTTTCATTTTACTCGGATTCTGCAGGAAATGGGTCTGACCCACCAGCAGGTGAGACTTGCATCTGTACCGTTACAGTACTACATCTATCAGTTTCAGAGTGGATTTGTGTATTAATATTCTCTTTCAATTGTTTCTATATTTCTATATTTAATTGTCTTAGTTCATCGACCTATGTATCCTGCTGGGCTGTGACTACTGTGGCACTATTAAAGGAATCGGACCCAAGAGAGCCATCGACCTTATTAAACAGCACGGTTCTATTGAAGAGATTCTGGAAAACATCGACCCCAATGTACGCTCATTTACACTTTAATGAGCTTAATGCTGCAATTTAGTTTATGTTTTAAAAGATTATTCTTAAAAACATTTTATATTAAAACATGATACATGCACATTTAAACACATCCGCATACACGTGGTGACCTCTAGTGGGAGTTAGTGTGTTATCTATTATATAATTCATAAATTAAAGTCTTAATTTTTGGTTCGCATCTTTATCTGTGAAACTTACTTTGTAATCAACAATACGTTTCTGATCTAATTAAATGGATTTGGTTGGTGCAGAAACACCCAGCACCAGAGGAATGGCTGTATAAAGAAGCTCGAGGTCTGTTCCTGGAGCCTGAGGTTGTGGACTGCAGTAATGTCGACCTCAAGTGGAATGAACCAGATGAGGAAGGACTGATTCAGTTTATGTGTGCTGAAAAGCAGTTCAGGTACCAATAAAGAAGGTTCATGTACTTTATAGTGTTAAACACCATTTGGTGTAAAAAATCTAAAATAAATATGTGATCTTAAAGTGTTAAATTGATGTGTCATCAGTGAGGACCGTATTCGCAATGGCTGCAAGAAGATCATGAAGAGTAGACAAGGAAGTACTCAAGGCAGACTTGACACATTCTTCACAGTTACTGGATCAATTTCCTCCAAACGCAAGGTAAGAGGAAGTAACACTTGTGTCTTTGTGTTTGTGGAAAGATGATCTATGATGCACAAGCAAAAACTAGATAAAGATTTGTAGATTTGGGGAAGTCATGGACTAGTGGTTAAAGAGTTTGACTCCTCACCCTAGGGTTTTGGGATCAAGTCTCAGGCAATATCATGACTGAGATGCACTTGAGCAAGGTGTGTGTGTGTTCACAGTTGGCGTGCGTACATGTGTTCCCTGCTGTGTGTGTGTGTGTGTGTGTGTGTGTGTGTGTGTGTGTGTGTTCCCTGCTGTGTGTGTGTTCACAGTTGGTGTATGTATGTTAAATGCAGAGCACAAATTCTTAGTATGGGTCTCTATACTTGGTTGTATGTCACATAACTTATTTAGATCATTAGCACAAAAATATACTTTCCATATCATACAGTTGAGAGTGACTTATAATTGTTTGGCCATATCTTACAACCATTGAAATAAAAAGATGAAGAACTGAGATTACCATGAAAAAGGAAAACATGCAGAATTTGTTCATCATACTTTGTTTTATATTCTTGTTTCACTTGTCACATAGGAACCAGAAACGAAGGGCTCTGCCAAGAAGAAGCAGAAGACTGGTGCTACACCTGGCAAGTTCAAAAAGGGCAAATAAATGTTCATGTTGAGAATCAAAACACATTGGCAACATTATCCCAGGATGTTTTAAAATTGTTTTGTGAATGAATTACTTGTTTTAAATTCCCTGTCTTTTGTGTGCTGTTGTCTTAAATAAAGAATTATTTAATGCTGAAAAATGATTTGTGTTTCATCATTGCAGTTATGAATATATAGAATTACCTTTTGTGGGGTTTAAACAAACTTAAAAAGATCCCCCAACATGTCTGTTGGTGCATAAGAACTTATTTATAAACACAAACGCATACACATTTATGTATATATATATTTTTTAAAGTATTGGAAATAATAAAATTAAAAGTATGTGAACTTTTAATCATTTTCTTAAATATATTCATGTATCCATTTTCTATTAAAAAACATTCTGTACAATCCACACACACGCATTATATAAATACAGTCTTTTAATCTGAATGCGAATATAATTGCGATTAATTGTTTTTACAGACCTAATTTAAAAGTACTGAAATCATAAAAGCTTGTTTAAGAAATGTATATGACAGAGATGTACATTTGCAAAAACAGATGACTCTTTAGCAGCAGTTTAACTTGTTGTGCGAGCTTTTTTATAAAAAACATTTAAAATACAGCTATGTTTTTGAAAATATCCTATTAATATATTTTTGTGAAATATTACTCTTGGTGACCAGGGGAACCCTTAAAAAGAGAACACAATCACTGTTTATAAATGATGAATATGACAATCAGAAAAAGCTTTATTGCAAACTTTGTTATGATGACTCAAACTTCAAGTGCAAACAGACAAAAAGCAATCCAGTGTTGTAGCAGGAAATCATTCTTGACTTCTGCTTTGAATGCTTGTGTGTAAACCTGTAGGTAAGAATTCATCATAT
This sequence comes from Triplophysa yarkandensis, assembly GCA_033220385.1. Lineage (NCBI taxonomy): Eukaryota > Metazoa > Chordata > Actinopteri > Cypriniformes > Nemacheilidae > Triplophysa > Triplophysa yarkandensis. Next base: position 2,497,880 of record CM065676.1, read on the forward strand.
GCTTGTTTTATTTTCTTTTAAAAACACATTTGAACTTAAACATTGATCTAAATGCTTAGCCCTTATTATTATCAAGGTGATAGGCTTTTAAATATATATATATCAAAGCAACAAAAGTGTTTATGCTTGTCTATTCAGATCCCTTGAGATGACTGTTTCTCTGTTCATGGCTTTTCTCTTCATCACATCCATGCCGTTGTCTTCATGTGCAGGTGAATCAGTTTTTAATACAGTTCGACACAAATAATTCAATTGGGTTGCTTATATGTGTTCTTTTTTCTGTTTTCAGGAGACACTTTTGATATTGAATTGCCCAGGAACATAACAGCTTTAAGGGGTTCTTGTGTGCAGATCCCTTGTTCATACAATGTGTCTAATTTTCAAGAGAAATTAAAGAACACCAGAAGAATATTTGGGATTTGGCTAAAGACGACACATGGGACCACTGGGTGGATTTTCAATAGCAGTACACCCATCATTAAAGGATTTAGTCATATAGAGATGGTTGGAAATCTAAGCCGACGTGAATGCACAACTGTTTTCTATGATGTCATAAAGAATCATTCAGACGTCTACTACTTCAGGTTAGAAATGGAGCCAAACAAATTCAAAGCAACATTTTTAAATAGTGGCGTCAACATTAATGTCTTGGGTAAGCCTGGAACTCTTCTTATTTTGCACAAATGTTTTATAGGATATTTACAATGACTTTAAATTACAATTAACACAATTTAATTTGTTTCTTATATTTGCTTGTACAACATTTTCTTTATATTCAGTTTATTTAAGGGAGTAAACCATTAGGTCTCTTATATCAAGAGTTCATTTGTTTAAGCATTGTGTTTTCTTAAAAGTGTATACTTAAATGCTCTTGAATTGGTCTGGAAAATGTGTTGTGTGTTTTATTCATCATTGTTTGTGTACTTTGTAGATGTGCTGAATCCACCTGAACTGGATGATCTTAAGGAAGTGAAGGAGGGCACTGAAGTCAGTGTGAGATGTTCTGCTGAAGCTCCGTGTCCCAAACAACCTCCTACATTATCCTGGTCTTACATCCCCACATCTGCCAACGTTACAACAAACTTCCAAGAGAAACCTGATAAAACTCAAACAGTGATGTCAACGATGACCTTCAATGCTTCCTACATTCTTCACAAGAAGAACATCATCTGTGCTGCAACATATCCAAGAAACAACTCTAACCACACAACTGTTGAAAAGAATGTGACATTACAAGTTCTGTGTAAGAGGATTTCAAAAGTTTCTTTCTTTTTTTAAATACTTTTCTTCTTTCATTTGATTGAGAAAACTTTCGATTTCTTCCTAAAGTTTCCCCAAAGGAAACTCATATCATCGCTGAACCCAATACTTCAGTGTCTGTTGGGACTAATGTGACCTTTACATGCAAAAGTAAAGCAAACCCATCACATGACATGAACTTCACCTGGTACAAACGTAAAGAACAGAAACTGCTGGCATCTGGAGAACGAATGACCTTCAACGTCAGTAGAATCCATGAAGGCTGGTACTTCTGCAGGGCGGAAAACAAACACGGCCTCCAGACGTCTGAAGACATTCAGCTGATTGTTGAAGGTGAGTTCCATACGGACCTTTGAGATGTTTACAGTGTGTTGTCAAGTCTGATGGATCAAGGTTGTTAAATGCATGAGTTTCTAAAATCACAATGCGCATTTTTTAAACATTGTTATTATGTATAGAAACTAACAATTTTGGACAAACTATAGGACCAACATCAGGGTCATTGGAATCCATCATTCCTTTGGTCGCAGGATGTGTTGGAGGTGTTTTAGCTTTTCTGCTGTTAGGCCTCCTTGTGCTAATCTTCACAAGGTTTGTAGGGCTATCATACTGTTCCATTTTGCATCGGACACAATCGTCAATCGTGGAAGCTGACCGTTCTGAACAGGTATGTTTTAAATTTGAACAGAAGGTGTCATGTATATACCAACTCCCACATGCCGGTTTATAAGGGAGGTAAATTGGTTATTGTTTAGATAAACTGAAAAGTGTGAAGAGTGGATCTGAAGTAACATTTTGTCATTTTCTGTTTAGGACCAGAACAAAGATGTTCCTGTTTATACCAACATTGCATTTGTGTCGAACGAGCAACCTGAGATATTAAAGGATGAAAGCGACACCATTCACTATGGAGAGATTCACTTCTCCACCTTTGAAACCAAATGCCACACTGAAAGAACCTCGGGTCAAGAGACCGTATATGCAGAAGTGTGTCATGAATCAGGATTAGTCAACACTGAAAAAAAATGATGTGTACGAATGAACAATAGTATCCTTTTAGCTTGTATATTTTGTTTAAGGTACTGCAACTGTGTGGTTGAAAGATAACATGTAAAATGTTATATTTTTACTGTTTTGTAAAGAATTTGTAACACAACGGGTATTTTTGCAAGTTTATCTCTGTTTTTTGCCTTGTTAATGCAGTGTTCAGTACATTATAAAGCTGGACCTATGAACGCAAGTTCTGTTCTGCTTGCAGTTTAATCTTATAGTTAAAAAATAAATGAGAATTTTTATAATCGGATGAAGTAATGTAAACTACCAGTCAAAAATTAACAAATTATAGACTCACTTTTGTGTTCATTTCCCTCTACTTTTTATGATTATAATAAACAAAAAACTCATGACAATTATGAAATATTACAAAGAGAACTTAAAACTAAAATGAAATATTAAGTATTTAATCATTTTTAGTGTAGTTTCCTGTTGACAAGAATTAGCAGAATTTCTTCTTGCCATTTTCTCAAGCAGTTTCTTAAGGTCTCACCCAGACATTCTTTTTAATTAATTTTTAAGACTAATATTCTGCATTCTTATTGGCTGTTCTTTAAATTATACATTTTTGTCTCACTCAAGAGTCTCAAAACTTTTGATGGGAAATGCAAACATTTTTATATCAGCAGACTGATCATAAACAGGTTTCTGCATATAAAGAATACTTTTGTCTAGGTGTCATGATATTTGTCTTAAATATAATGTACTTCATAATTTGAGATGGGGCTTTGAAAGTGATGGTAAGCTAAACTGCTTGGCGTGATGGGGCGGGTTAAGGACATATTGGGGTTACAGTTTTAACAATAATGCCATCGCTCTTCTAATGGTTTTGATATGGTTTTTTAATAGCACTAGTTTTAAGTGGTTGGTTAATAGCACTTTTTATTTCATTATGTTTCGTTGTTCCTTGGACACCACAAGAATTTATCATCACATCAGTCGCTTTGGATAAAAGCGTCTGCTAAATGACTAAATGTAAATGTAATATCAGTTCTGTGTCTGAAACTCGGAGCAGATCTTTTATATAGGAAGGATAAACTGGACAATTCTGTGAAAACGTCAACCTCATGTTCAAATGTTTGTACTATAATTGTTGCTCAGATGTCGACATTAGGTTGTTCAAAAAAATAATTTTTTAAGAGCATTATTTTATTTTAAGCAGATGTATTTTTCATTGTCAATGGGCTATTTTCAGGATTGTCGTATCCATAACACTATATTAAGCTCATAAACAGACAAATTAAAATATAAATATAGTGAATATTTTATATAATAGAAAAAGCTATCCTTGGCCATATGTTGGTTATTTTTGATTTTGGTTTGTAGATTTTATGTCACATAAATAACGCGAAATGTCACATCCATAACGCTGTATTGATGTTTTATGATGATATCATGACTTTTGCAGTTCCCAGTACAAAACTATAGTCTACACCGCTGTAGGTAAGATTTTTCTGATTTGTAAATGTTGTATGTTTTAGATTATTCTTATATCTTATTCTTTCTCTAGTTGTTTCTTTGTATGCTTGATTTTGGCATCTTACCGTTGAATCTGCCTATCTTTGTATTACCACCTCCTCACTTTGTATAATAATACTTTCATTTATTGATGATAAGATGTTTTTGCATTCAGAACATTAGAGATGTCTCAAACAATGTAGTTCCTCATAAACAAAAACTACAAAGTGCAGCAACACACAGTGGCACAATTCTACTTATGTAATGTAGTTAGCTGTATCTCTGCTTTCAAAATAACGTCTTTAACACTGTATAAAGTACGTAAAAAAAGAACGAGTCTTGAATAGTTTGTCTGAAATCTCAGTATGCACAGAACAGTCTTCTCGCTTGGTCTTCTGCCACCGCTGAGATTCTTTCGGTGAACATTTCTCCATCTTGAGTATTGAAAACTTTAGAGCAGATGTTGTATTCCAAATTTCCTGGTTAATGAATTTCTAATTAATTAATTGTTTTATACATTAATGTAAAATGATCATAGGGAGTACACAGGAGTACACAAAGTGTTTAAATCATGGCGGATGCAGTATGTCCGATTTGTATTCATACCACTGCCACACATGCTATATGGAACATACCGTTTTAACTGTCTGAGAAAAGTGAGATGTATATATGTATAGAGTTTTAGAGTTTCACTCTTTCTGTAAGTTTCATTATTTGTATTTATTTTGGCCATTTTAGCCCTTGTAAGAAAAACTGGAAATGACCAAAATAATCTGATCGATTTCTTGTAATATATGCATATGTGTAAATGAGATGTTTTGTGAAATTCTAATCACAGAGTGCAAAAGTATGTAACGAACCATCTGAGGTTTCAAATCAGATAGGTTTCTATTTCTAGCCATATTTCCTATTTACAAGTTCTGTTATATCTGTGCTTTTTATGGTCAGAAACGTGCACAGGCTTATCTTACATTTGCCAACTAAGATTTTGTCAAAAGTGTGCCACGTCAAAGTAAAAGAAGAACAGAAATCTACTGTCTCCGTTCTCGTCCATGGAAGGAGATGAGGAGAACTTTACATCGAAACCATTCATATGAGTTAATCATAAACATGAATAAGTAGTGTTTTATTTTTTGCAAATGTGTACATTTTATTAACTTTGTGTTCAAGTGTGTTTAAATGAAACTGTAAACTGTTTATTATGAATATTTGGCTTTGAAAGAGTTGAAGGCCCAAGGTGCTCGATTATTTCATTCCTTAAAATCTTCGACCATCAAAATTTTTATTCCGTGTTAATTCTTTTTCTTGCCCAAAAACAACTTGAATTTAACACTAGGGGAAACAGGGAGTCTTTCAAATATCAAATCCCCCATAACATTGATAAATCTTTTTCTGTAATAATAAGGTTTGGTGTGTTGTGACCGCATTGGTGGATTGCAGTTTTAGTCTATAAGGGTGGAGTGGTAACAGTTTCAGTTCCTTGTTTTAGAGTCACTTTTACATAATCATAAATGATTCACCATAAACTTGAAATGATCGTTGCTGACATGACACCAGTTACACAGTCTCTTCGGTTTATTATAGAGAAAAGTAAATGTCTGTGAACTAAATATAATAATCTCTTAAATTGGCGTGTGATGCAATATGTTTTCAATCTGATATAACTTGCTCAAAATCTGTCCACAGCCCACTGTCCTTCCTTTGATTCAAATATAGGTTACAAAAGAAAGATGTAAACTTTCATTTTATGTAAAAGTTTTGCTTTTCGAGAACTGTTTCTTTTATATTGTGTATAGTTTTGCTCTTCTTCATGGTGTCTATTTTGCATTTTTTTCCATCACAACAGTCTTCCTGTATGACACATGGTTAAGTTGTCACAAGGACGAATTCTGTGGGCACTTCTGCTTTTATTTGAACTAAAACTTGACTGTTTTAGGGTAAGACTCTCTTTTCACTTTGAACTCTTTCATTGTCTTCAACAGTTTTCATTTTTTATTTCTTGTATTTCATTTAACTATCAACTTAAAGTCTTTTACTGTAATAGTCCCATTAAATCTTTTTACTCTGTGAGCAATAGATATTTCATAATGGCAACACAAAACTTAGTGTCTTTATTTTTAAAGAAGTATCTCAGCAGTTTCTGTCAATCTTATGTTAATCTTGTGTACCTATAGTGTTGAAAGTGTTGTTCATATCTCAGAAAAGTCTTAGGTTTCCTCACTTGATAGAGTTTAATGATTATTTCTGGATAAAGTCGAGCTCTCGCGGGTGGTCCGTGAACAGAACTCGTGATCGATCTGATCTTGACATCTTCTCCTGGAATATAAACGCTGATCTCTCGAGGTCTCTGATTGGTGCGTGGATGAGATTTTACAGGAGAATGGCCAATAAATAACTCGAGATCTACTGATGGTGATAGAGCAAGTATTTGAATCTTTTTAAAGGCCTTCGACTGTACTGGAGGGGTGTTTTGAGCACAGAAATACAACATCAAGCGTCTAACTTGGTTTTTAACAAATGGATCTCGTTGAACATGACAAAGAAAACTGTTCACGTTTTATTTATTTATGTAGGCCAGACGTTCACGTGTATTTTAAGTCATGATACGAAGAACTGATGATAGATTTACATTTGCATATTTTATCCTAAGCGGCTTGCAAGTATTATACAGTAGTCAATCATCACTGTAGACGCAGGGGTAAGATGTCTTACTCAAGAACACTTCAATCATTGTCTTACAAGTCCAACTCTCTAACCATCAGACCACAACTCACCCCTATGACACATTCTGTAGTTTAAATCTTTTAGCTGTGGTGTTGTATGAGGTCAGCACTGCCAAAATACATTTCCACTCAATGTTAAATGTTTGTAACTAAATAAATAAAAAAATGTGTTATTGCTTTTAAGATTTCCTCTTTAAAATCTCTATTTCACTACGATTCTTGTTACAGCAATGTGTTGTGTCGCGAATTGTAATGCAGTTCTTACATTTGTCTGTATTCGTTACAGTTCGTTTCAGTTTTACTAATACAGATGGCAAGAATTCAGATCACACTCTTTATTATCATCAGCTCTGTGTTAGGATACACTCATTCAGGTTGGTCAGTCTTCCTATATAATAAGCATAAAGCACTGGCAGAGGTACAGATATGCAATTGAAAAGCAATTGAAAACATGTCATGAATGTGTGTTTTTCATGTTTCAGCTAAGAGTGTGTATTCAGCAATCCTTCCAAGTACAGTTACAGCTCTCACAGGATGTTGTGTACAGATACCCTGCACGTTCACCATCCCTGATTTTGATGCAAAACTGCAGAAAACGGAACAAATTTATGGAACGTGGCTGATGAAGTCCCCACACTTTGACGGAAATAAAAGTTTGGTAGTGTTTAATGGCAGCCAACACCGCATTGAAGGATTCAGTCACATAGAGATGATCGGAAACCTCTCGGAGAGAAACTGCACCACTGTTTTCTATAACCTCATGAAGAACCATTCGGATTCTTATTACTTCCGACTGCACATGGAGCCGAATCAGTTCAGAGCAACCTTTAACACAAACCCAGGGGATTCAAGTGATTCAAGCAATACTGTGAAGATCAACGTAAAAGGTTAATACCAACTACACTTAACAGGATTACAATTTAACAGCTTTTATTAACAAAAGAATCGTTCACTACAGATTCACCGCAGCTTCCTGAACTCAAAGTCAATCCAAATTGGCAATGGGTGAAGGAGGGCACTGAAGTCAGTGTGAGATGTTCTGCTGAAGCTCCGTGTCCCAAACAACCTCCTACATTATCCTGGTCTTACATCCCCACATCTGCCAACGTTACAACAAACTTCCAAGAGAAACCTGATAAAACTCAAACAGTGATGTCAACGATGACCTTCAATGCTTCCTACATTCTTCACAAGAAGAACATCATCTGTGCTGCAACATATCCAAGAAACAGCTCTAACCACACAACTGTTGAAAAGAATGTGACATTACAAGTTCTGTGTAAGAGGATTTCAAAAGTTTTGGATTATTTTCTCATGTTGTTCTTTATAAGATTCAATGTCATATGTACTTTCTTTCACAAGTCTCTCCAAAACGGACATCTATCAATGTTCGTCCATCTGCTTCAGTATCTCGGGGCACTAATGTGACTTTGACCTGCAGAAGTAAAGCCAGTCCATCAAGAAACATCAGCTTCACCTGGTACAAACGTGGACAGGAGACACCTGTAGATTGGAGGAACAATATTACCTTCACTGTAAATAAGAATAATACAGGATGGTATTCCTGCACGGCACAGAATACCTTCGGCAACCAGACATCAGAAGAGATCCAGATTATAATAAAAGGTGATTCAAAGACATTCATTGTATAGAATGTTACTCTTATGGATTTGGAGGTTTTATTGAGATCTCATTTATATTCTCAGTAATTTAACTTTAAATAAGTGTGAGACTGTTGTGTTTCAGAACACAGCGGATCATCTGCGTCTTGGATTTATGGATGCACAGGAGGACTTTTGACATTGCTTGTGCTTTCTGCCGTGGGTTTTTACTGTGTGAGGTAAGACTGAAGATATCTTGGTTGTCATTTGATGTTATATAGTTTGTACAAGAAAGACTAACACTTGTGATATGATATGATGCAGGTCGAACGTGTCCAGTCATTTTATCAAGAAAGCTAGAAATCAGGTAAAGTTCTTCTGAAGACTTTTTCTCTTCCTACAACAGATTTGTGAAAATTCATCATTGATATAAATAACATTTTCTCAGCATACTGAAGATACAAATAAAAACACGATCTATTCTAACAATACCGTCGAGATGAACATGAAGAGGGAGGAAGACACTGATGAAATCCATTATGGGGAGATTGATTTCTCCAGGAAACACCCGGATCAGGAGTGTGTTAAAGTTCATGGATCAGAGACAAAGACACAGTTCAACAGAGCTCAGAAAGAAGAGGAACTCTATGCTCAGGTCAAGACAAAGTGATTTTCCATCATCATGATATTTTTATTGTTATTCTTTATGGTATTGTACATTACCAAGATGAACTTTCATTAACAATATGATGTAATATTAAATAATTTGAACACACTTTGACTTTAATAGCAAATTGTTTTCATATAGATTAATACAGGTTGAGATACAGAGCCGCACATATTTGAATGTCCACTTTAATAATGTATACAATGACCCACATTACCCATAATAATATAGACATAATGAACTTTCTTTTCTGTCATCACCAATAATGTAAATACTTTTATTTTATATTTTACTAGTATAATTTTACTGTGCTGTAATGCTGTTCTCTGCCTAAGCCTTCACAAAAAGTACAAATGATGAGTTTGTGCAGTTTTATGCATTTACTTTTTCTCATTGTTTTTAAAAATTGTTTAACCAAACTTTTCACATTTAAGACACTTCTGCTTTATGGTTAAATTCCTAATATACACAGCTGAATGCCTTTCCATTTTAACATCTGATTTTTTATAATGTAATGTAAAGTGTAACTATGGTATTTTTCTTTTACGTACTGTTCACAAAACAGGTTTGGAAATAATGTATTTTAACAGCTGGCTCAGATGTAAACATATTTGTTTTCACTTCCATTTTTTAGGAGATGATATATATATATATATATGCATATCTGTGTACATTTAATCTTCATATATTCCTACGTAGTGTTTCTTGTTATATCATATGTATCATTTATGAAGACAAATAAAAAGTCAAACACTTCCTAAGCCTGATGTCATACACATATATGACTGGTATTATAGTTTCCAGATCTAAACACTCCACAGAGATGAAATAACAATTCTGACATTTATCTTGATAAATAAATATTCATTACATCTACAGGCAGCTGTCAGTCATCTTTCACAATTATACAATATTTAAACACTTATCTTAACAAACTTAACAAAGTATAACACTTAACAAAGTATACACTGTAATATTGGTCCTCAATAAGTAATATATATATATATATATATATATATATATATATATATATATATATATATATATATATAATAAGTAATCATAATTAATTCACTTAAAATGAGGACAACCTGGGACCAGTTATTTTTACTTTCTACATAACAATGAAAGACAATACTTCATTCAACTTAAACAATCAATTGTAAATTGTACATTACTTACTCCAACAAACACACACACAAAAAAACAAGTTCTACACACACCAGAAGGGGATCACTCCATGCATATATATATATATATATATATATATATATATATATAAAGACCTCTGAGCCAGAGAGTTTTGATGGATGCTTGCAGTTTTATGAAACCTTGATGAAATAACTTCACCTTTACATTACAACTCTTGAATGCCCCATACTGCATCCTTTATTACCTTCACACTATACTTATATATAAACTTCTTTACACACAGAATGACTTCCTCACAAATAAGATGGAAACACAATAACATGAAATACATTATTAATACAACATACATCGTCTCAATGTTGCCAAGAGAACACTTCAATACAATTAAATTAAGTCAAAATTCTGCTCTGAGGTGAACACAACACAACACAACCAATCACAACACAACTCAACACAACTCAATTGAACACAACACAACTCAACTCAACACAACACAACTCAATTGAACACAACACAACACAACTCAACACAACACAACACAACACAACACAACACAACTCAACTGAACACAACACAACTCAACACAACTCAACACAACACAACACAACTCAACACAACTCAACACAACTCAACTCAACACAACACAACTCAACTCAACACAACACAACTCAATTGAACACAACACAACTCAATTGAACACAACACAACTCAATTGAACACAACACAACTCAATTGAACACAACACAACTCAACTCAACACAACTCAACTCAACTCAACTCAACACAACTCATCACATTAAATCTCAACACAAGACCACATAACTCAACTCATCACATCACATCTCAACACAAGACAACACAACTCAACACAACACAACACAACTCAACTCAACTCAACTCAACACAACACAACACAACACAACACAACTCAACACATCACATCACAAGACAACTCAACACAACACAACTCAACACAACACAACACAACACATCACAACACAACTCAACACAACACAACTCAACTCAACTCAACTCAACACAACTCAACACAACACAACACAAGACAACACAACACAACACAAGACAACTCAACTCAACTCAACTCAACTCAACTCAACTCAACCCAATTCAACTCAACTCAACTCAACTCATCTCAACTCATCTCAACACAAGACAACACAACACAACACAACACAACACAACACATCACATCACAACTCAACTCAACTCAACTCAACTCAACTCATCTCAACTCATCTCAACACAAGACAACACAACACAACACATCACAACACAACTCAACACATCACAACACAACTCAACACAACACAACTCAACACAACACAACACAACACATCACAACACAACTCAACACAACACAACTCAACTCAACTCAACTCAACACAACTCAACACAACACAACACAAGACAACACAACACAACACAAGACAACTCAACTCAACTCAACTCAACTCAACTCAACTCAACTCAACTCAACTCAACTCATCTCAACTCATCTCATCTCAACACAAGACAACACAACACAACACAACACAACACAACACAACACAACACAACACAACACAACACAACACAAGACAACACAACACAACACAAGACAACTCAACTCAACTCAACTCAACTCAACTCAACTCAACTCAACTCATCTCAACTCATCTCAACACAAGACAACACAACACAACACAACACAACACATCACATCACAACTCAATTCAACTCAACTCAACTCAACTCATCTCAACTCATCTCAACACAAGACAACACAACACAACACAACACAACACAACACAACACATCACATCACAACTCAACACAACTCAACACAACACAACACAACTCAACACAAGACAACAAAACTCAACACATCACGACACGACACGACACGACACGACTCGACACGACTCGACACGACTGGACTCGACACGACACGACACGACACGACACGACACAACACATCACAACACAACTCAACACAACTCAACACAACACAACTCAACACAACACAACACAACACAACTCAACTCAACACAACACAACACAACTCGACACGACACAACACATCACATCACAACTCAACACAACTCAACTCAACTCAACACAACTCAACACAACACAACACAACTCAACTCAAAACAAAACAACACATCTCAACACAAGACAACACAACTCAACACAACACATCACATCTCAACACAACACAACACATCACAACTCAACACAACTAAACACAACTCATCTCAACACAAGACAACACAACTCAACACAACACATCACATCTCAACACAACACAACACATCACAACTCAACTCAACACAACACAACACAACTCAACACAACACAACACAACACAACACAACACAACTCAGCACAACACAACTCAACACAACACAACACAACACATCACAACTTAACACAACGCAACTCACCGCAACTCAACTCAACACAACACAACACATCACATCACAACTCAACACAACTCATCTCAACACAAGACAACAGAACTCAACACAACTCAACTCAACTCAACTCAACTCAACTCAACTCAACTCAACAACTCAACACAACACAACTCAGCACAACACAACTCAACACAACACAACTCAACACAACTCAACACAACTTAACACAACACAACTCAACGCAACTCAACGCAACGCAACTCAACACAACACAACTCAACACAACACAACACAACACAACACAACACAACACAACACAACTCAACACAAGACAACTCAACACATCTCAACACAAGACAACACAACTCAACACAACACAACACAACACAACTCAACACAACACAACACAACACAACACAACACAACACAACACAACTCAACACAAGACAACTCAACACATCTCAACACAAGACAACACAACTCAACACAACACATCACATCACATCACAACTCAACACAACACATCTGAACTCAACTCAACTCAACTCAACTCAACTCAACTCAACTCAACTCAACTCAACTCAACTCAACTCATCTCAACACAAGACAACACAACACAACACAACACATCACATCACAACTCAACACAACTCAACACAACACAACTCAACACAAGACAACACAACTCAACACATCACGACACGACTCGACTCGACACGACACGACACGACACGACACGACACAACACATCACAACACAACTCAACACAACTCAACACAACTCAACACAACACAACACAACTCAACACAACACAACACAACTCAACACAACACAACTCGACACGACTCGACACGACTCGACACGACACGACACGACACAACACATCACAACACAACTCAACACAACTCAACACAACACAACTCAACACAACTCAACACAACACAACTCAACACAACACAACACAACACAACACAACACAACTCAACTCAACACAACACATCTCAACACAAGACAACACAACTCATCATAACACATCACATCTCAACACAACACAACACATCACATCACAACTCAACACAACTCATCTCAACACAAGACAACAGAACTCAACACAACACATCACATCTCAACACAACACAACACAACACAACACATCACAACTCAACACAACACAACACAACTCAACTCAACTCAACTCAACTCAACTCAACAACTCAACACAACACAACTCAGCACAACACAACTCAACACAACACAACTCAACACAACTCAACACAACTTAACACAACACAACTCAACGCAACTCAACGCAACGCAACTCAACTCAACACAACACAACTCAACACAACACAACACAACACAACACAACACAACTCAACACAAGACAACTCAACACATCTCAACACAAGACAACACAACTCAACACAACACATCACATCACATCACATCACAACTCAACACAACACATCTGAACTCAACACAACTCATCTCAACACAAGACAACACAACTCAACACAACACATCACATCTCAACACAACACAACACATCACAACTCAACACAACACAACACAACACATCACAACTCAACACAACACAACTCATCACATCACAACACAACTCAACACAACTCAACACAACACAACTCAACACAACACAACACAACACATCACATCACAACACAACACAACTCAACACAACTTAACACAACACAACTCAACACAACACAACACAACACAACACATCACAACACATCACATCACATCACATCACAACACAACACAACACAACTCAACACAACTTAACACAACACAACTCAACACAACTCAACACAACACAACTCAACACAACACATCACATCACAACACAAGACATCACAACACAACTCAACACAACACAACTCAACACAACTCAACACAACTCAACTCAACACATCACAACACAACACAACACAACACAACACAACACAACACAACACATCACAACACAACACAACACAACTCAACACATCTCAACTCAACACAACTCAACACAACACATCACATCACAACACAACACAACACAACACAACACAACTCAACACAACTTAACACAACACAACACAACACAACACAACACAACTTAACACAACACAACTCAACACAACACAACACAACTCAACACAACTCAACAGAACACAACACAACACAACATATCACATCACAACACAACAAAAACACAACTCAACACAACTCAACACAACTCAACACAACTCAACACAACATAACACATCACATCACATCACATCACATCACATCACATCACATCACATCACATCACATCACATCACAACACAACACAACACAACTCAACACAACTCAACACATCACATCACATCACATCACATCACAACACAACACAACACATCACATCACATCACAACACAACTTAACACAACACAACACAACTCAACACAACTCAACACAACTCAACACAACTCAACACAACTCAACACAACACAACACAACACATCACATCACATCACATCACATCACAACACAACACAACACAACTCAACACAACTTAACACAACACAACACAACTCAACACAACTTAACACAACACAACACAACACAACACAACACAACACAACACATCACAACACAACACAACCAATCACAACACAACTCAACTGAACACAACACAACCAATCACAACACAACTCAATTGAACACAACACAACTCAACTCAACACAACACAACTCAATTGAACACAACACAACACAACTCAACACAACACAACACAACACAACACAACACAACACAACTCAACTGAACACAACACAACTCAACACAACTCAACACAACTCAACTCAACACAACACAACTCAACTCAACACAACACAACTCAATTGAACACAACACAACTCAATTGAACACAACACAACTCAATTGAACACAACACAACTCAATTGAACACAACACAACTCAACTCAACACAACTCAACTCAACTCAACTCAACACAACTCATCACATTAAATCTCAACACAAGACCACACAACTCAACTCATCACATCACATCTCAACACAAGACAACACAACTCAACACAACACAACACAACTCAACTCAACTCAACTCAACTCAACTCAACTCAACTCAACACAACACAACACAACACAACACAACTCAACACATCACATCACAACACAACTCAACACAACACAACTCAACACAACACAACACAACACATCACAACACAACTCAACACAACACAACTCAACTCAACTCAACTCAACTCAACACAACTCAACACAACACAACACAAGACAACACAACACAACACAAGACAACTCAACTCAACTCAACTCAACTCAACTCAACTCAACTCAACTCAACCCAATTCAACTCAACTCAACTCAACTCATCTCAACTCATCTCAACACAAGACAACACAACACAACACAACACAACACAACACATCACATCACAACTCAACTCAACTCAACTCAACTCAACTCAACTCAACTCAACTCAATTCAACTCAACTCAACTCAACTCATCTCAACTCATCTCAACACAAGACAACACAACACAACACAACACAACACAACACATCACATCACAACTCAACACAACTCAACACAACACAACACAACTCAACACAAGACAACAAAACTCAACACATCACGACACGACACGACACGACACGACTCGACACGACTCGACACGACTGGACTCGACACGACACGACACGACACGACACAACACATCACAACACAACTCAACACAACACAACTCAACACAACACAACACAACACAACTCAACTCAACACAACACAACACAACTCGACACGACACAACACATCACATCACAACTCAACACAACTCAACTCAACTCAACTCAACACAACTCAACACAACACAACACAACTCAACTCAAAACAAAACAACACATCTCAACACAAGACAACACAACTCAACACAACACATCACATCTCAACACAACACAACACATCACAACTCAACACAACTAAACACAACTCATCTCAACACAAGACAACACAACTCAACACAACACATCACATCTCAACACAACACAA
>CM065676.1:2519292-2526843 GCA_033220385.1 Triplophysa yarkandensis
AGACTCTAATGGAGACTCTAACCAAGACTCTAACCGACAATCTAACCTAGACTCTAACCGAGACTTTGACGGAAACGTTAACAGAGACTCTAACGGAGACTCTAACCGAGAATATAACCGATACTCTAACCTAGGCTCTAACCGAGACACGGAGACTCTAACCGAGACACGGAGACTCTAACCGAGACACGGAGACTCCAACTGTGACACAGAGACTCTAACTGAAAAGAGACTCCAACTGAGACACGGAGACTCTAACTGAGACACGGAGACTCTAACTGAGACACGGAGACTCTAACTGAGACACGGAGACTCTAACTGAGACACGGAGACTCTAACTGAGAAACTGAGACTCTAACTGAGACACAGAGACTCTAACTGAGACACAGAGACTCTAACTGAGACACAGAGACTCTAACTGAGACACGGAGACTCTAACCGAGACACGGAGACTCTAACCGAGACACGGAGACTCTAACCGAGACACGGAGACTCCAACCGAGACACGGAGACTCTAATGGAGACTCTAACCAAGACTCTAACCGACAATCTAACCTAGACTCTAACCGAGACTTTGACGGAAACGTTAACAGAGACTCTAACGGAGACTCTAACCGAGAATATAACCGATACTCTAACCTAGGCTCTAACCGAGACACGGAGACTCTAACGGAGACACGGAGACTCTAACCGAGACACGGAGACTCTAACCGAGACACGGAGACTCTAACCGACACTCTGACCTAGACACGGAGACTCTAACTGAGACACAGAGACTCTAACCGACACTCTAACCTAGACACGGAGACTCTAACTGAGACACAGAGACTCTAACCGAGACACAGAGACTCTAACCGACACTCTAACCTAGACACGGAGACTCTAACCGAGGCACGTAGACTCTAACCGAGACACGGAGACTCCAACCGAGACACGGAGACTCTAATAGAGACTCTAACCAAGACTCTAACCGACAATCTAACCGACACTCTAACCTAGATTCTAACCGAGACTTTGACGGAAACGTTAACGGAGACTCTAACGGAGACTCTAACCAAGAATATAACCGATACTCTAACCTAGGCTCTAACCGAGACACAGAGACTCTAACCGAGACAAGGAGACTCTAACCGAGACTCTAACCGACACTCTTACCGACACTCTAACCTAGACTCTAACCTAGACTCTAACCTAGACTCTAACCTAGACTCTAACCGAGACACGGAGACTCTAACCGACACTCTAACCGAGACACGGAGACTCTAACGGAGACACGGAGACTCTAACCGAGACTCTTACTGACACTCTAACCGAGACACGGAGACTCTAACTGAGACACGGAGACTCTAACCGAGACACGGAGACTCTAACGGAGACTCTAACGGAGACTCTAACTGAGACATGGAGACTCCAACCGACACTCTGACCGAGACTCTAACCGAGACACGGAGACTCTAACCGACACTCTAACCGAGACTTTGACCGAGACTCTAACCGAGACACGGAGACTCTAACCGAGATATGGAGACTCTAACCAAGACTCTAACCGACACTCTAACTGAGACACTAAGACTCTAACCGACACTCTAACCAACACTCTAACCTAGACTCTAACCGAGACACAGAGACTCTAACCGACACTCTAACCAAGACTCAAACCGAGACACGAAGACTCTAACCGAGACACGGAGGCTCAAACCGAGACTCTAACTGACACTCTAACTGAGACACGGAGACTCTAACCGAGACACGGAGACTCTAACCGAGACACGGAGACTCTAACCGAGACACGGAGACTCCAACTGAGACACAGAGACTCTAACCGAAACTCTAACCGACACTCTAACCGAGACAGGGAGACTCCAACCGACACTCTGACCGAGACTCTGACCGAGACTCTAACCGACACTCTAACCGACACTCTAACCGACACTCTAACTGAGACACGGAGACTCTAACGGAGACTCTAACGGAGACTCTAACTGAGACTCTAACCGAGACTCTAACCGACACTCTAACCGACACTAAATGAGACTCTAACCGAGACACCGAGACTCTAACCGACACTCTAACCGAGACACGGAGACTCTAACTGAGACTCTAACTGAGACTCTAACCGACACTCTTGTCGAGACACGGAGACTCTAACGGAGACTCTAACAGAGACTCTAACGGAAACTCTAACGGAGACTCTAACCGACACTCTCACCGAGACACAGAGAGTCTTACCAACACTCTAACCAAGACTCTAACCGAGACACGGAGACTCTAACCGAGACACGGAGACTCTAACCGACAATCTAACCTAGACACGGAGACTCTAACCGAGACACGGAGACTATAACCGAGACTCTAACCGAGATACGGAGACTCTAACAAACACTCCAACCGACACTCTAACAGAGACTCTAATCGAGACACGGAGACTCTAACAGAGACAAGGAGACTCTATCTGAGACACGGAGACTCTAACTGAGACACGTATACTCTAACGGAGACTAACCGACACTCTAACAGAGACTCTTATCGAGACACGGAGACTCTAACCGAGACTCTTACCAAGACTCTAACCGAGACTCTAACCGAGACACGGAGACTCTAGCCAAGACTCTAACCGAAACCCTAACCGAGACTCTAACCGAGACACCGAGACTCTAGCCAAGACTCTAACCGAAACTCTAACCGACACTCTGACCGAGACTCTGACCGAGACTCTAACCGACACTCTAACCGACACTCTAACTGAGACACGGAGACTCTAATGGAGACTCTAACCGACACTCTAACTGAGACACGGAGACTCTAACGGAGACTCTAACCGAGACTCTAACGGAGACTCTAACTGAGACTCTAACCGAGACTCTAACCGACACTAACCGAGACTCTAACCGAGACACAGAAACTCTAATTGAGACTCTAACTGAGACTCTAACCGACACTCTTACCGAGACACGGAGACTCTAACGGAGACTCTAACAGAGACTCTAACGGAAACTCTAACGGAGACTCTAACCGACACTCTAACCGAGACACAGAGAGTCTTACCGACACTCTAACCAAGACTCTAACTGAGACACGGAGACTCTAACCGAGACACGGAGACTCTAACCGACAATCTAACCTAGACACGGAGACTCTAACCGAGACACGGAGACTCTAACCGAGACACGGAGACTCTAACCGAGACTCTAACCGAGATACGGAGACTCTAACCAACACTCCAACCGACACTCTAACAGAGACTCTAATCGAGACACGGAGACTCTAACAGACACAAGGAGACTCTATCTGAGACACGGAGACTCTAACCGAGACACGTATACTCTAACGGAGACTAACCGACACTCTAACAGAGACTCTTATCAAGACACGGAGACTCTAACCGAGACACGTATACTCTAACGGAGACTCTAACCGACACTCTAACCGACACTAACCAAGACTCTAATCGAGACACGGAGACTCTAACCGAGACACGTATACTCGAACGGAGACTCTAACCGACACTCATACTGACACTCTAACCGACACTCTAACAGAGACTCTAACCGGCACTCTGACCGAGACACGGAGACTATAACCGAGACACTAACCGAGACACGGAGACTCTAACCGAGACACGGAGACTCTAACGGAGACTCTAATGGAGACTCTAACCGACACTCTAACCGAGACACAGAGAGTCTACCCGACACTCTAACCAAGACTCTAACCTAGACACGGAGACTCTAACCGAGACACGGAGACTCTAACAGAGACACGGAGACTCTAACCGAGACACGGAGACTCTAACCGAGACACGGAGACTCTAACCAACACTCCAGCCGACACTCTAACAGAGACTCTATCTGAGACACGGAGACTCTATCCGAGACAAGGAGACTATCTGAGACACGGAGACTCTAACCGAGACACGGAGACTCTAACCAAAACTCTAAACGACACTCTAACCGACACTCTAACCAAGACTCTAATCGAGACACGGAGACTCTAACCAAGACTCTAACCGACACTCATACTGACACTTTAACCGACACTCTAACAGAGACTCTAACCGGCACTCTGACCGAGACTCTAACCAAGACACGGAGACTATAACCGAGACGCTAACCGAGACACAGAGACTCTAACCGAGACACGGAGACTCTAACCGAGACACGGAGACTCTAACCGAGACACGGAGACTCTAACTGAGACTCTAACCGAGATACGGAGACTCTAACCAACACTCCAACCGACACTCTAACAGAGACTCTAATCGAGACACGGAGACTCTAACAGAGACAAGGAGACTCTATCTGAGACACGGAGACTCTAACCGAGACACGTATACTCTAACGGAGACTAACCGACACTCTAACAGAGACTCTTATCAAGACACGGAGACTCTAACCGAGACACGTATACTCTAACGGAGACTCTAACCGACACTCTAACCGACACTAACCAAGACTCTAATCGAGACACGGAGACTCTAACCGAGACACGTATACTCGAACGGAGACTCTAACCGACACTCATACTGACACTCTAACCGACACTCTAACAGAGACTCTAACCGGCACTCTGACCGAGACACGGAGACTATAACCGAGACACTAACCGAGACACGGAGACTCTAACCGAGACACGGAGACTCTAACGGAGACTCTAATGGAGACTCTAACCGACACTCTAACCGAGACACAGAGAGTCTACCCGACACTCTAACCAAGACTCTAACCAAGACACGGAGACTCTAACCTAGACACGGAGACTCTAACCGAGACACGGAGACTCTAACAGAGACACGGAGACTCTAACCGAGACACGGAGACTCTAACCAACACTCCAGCCGACACTCTTACAGAGACTCTATCTGAGACACGGAGACTCTATCCGAGACAAGGAGACTATCTGAGACACGGAGACTCTAACCGAGACACGGAGACTCTAACCAAAACTCTAAACGACACTCTAACCGACACTCTAACCAAGACTCTAATCGAGACATGGAGACTCTAAACGACACTCTAACCGACACTCATACTGACACTTTAACCGACACTCTAACAGAGACTCTAACCGGCACTCTGACCGAGACTCTAACCAAGACACGGAGACTATAACCGAGACACTAACCGAGACACAGAGACTCTAACCGAGACACGGAGACTCTAACTGAGACTCTAACCGACACTTTAACCGACACTCTAACCGACACTCTAACTGAGACACGGAGACTCTAACCGAGACACTAACCGAGACACGGAGACTCTAACCGAGACTCTAACCGAGACATGGAGACTAACCGACACTCTAACCGTCACTCTAACCGTCACTCTAACCGAGACTCTAACCGAGACACCGAGACTCTAACCGAGACACCGAGACTCTAACTGAGACTCTAACCGACACTCTAACAGAGACACGGAGACTCTAACGGAGACTCTAACCGACACTCTAACCAAGACTCTAACCGAGACACGGAGACTCTAACCGAGACACGGAGACTCTAATGGAGACTCTAACCGAGACACGGAGACTCTAACAGAGACACGGAGACTCTAACGGAGACTCTAACCGACACTGTAACCTAGACATGGAGACTCTAACCGAGACACGGAGACTCTAACCGAGACACGGAGACTCTAACGGAGACTCTAACCGAGACACGGAGACTCTAACAGAGACACGGAGACTCTAACGGAGACTCTAACCGAGACACGGAGACTCTAACCGAGACACGGAGACTCTAACCAACACTCCAGCCGACACTGTAACAGAGACTCTATCCGAGACACGGAGACTCTATCCGAGACAAGGAGACTATCTGAGACACGGAGGCTCTAACCGAGACACAGAGACTCTAACCAAGACTCTAACCGACACTCTAACCTAGACATGGAGACTCTAACCGAGACATGGAGACTCTAACCGAGACACGGAGACTCTAACGGAGACTCTAACCGAGACACGGAGACTCTAACAGAGACACGGAGACTCTAACGGAGACTCTAACCGAGACACGGAGACTCTAACCAACACTCCAGCCGACACTCTAACAGAGACTCTATCCGAGACACGGAGACTCTATCCGAGACAAGGAGACTATCTGAGACACGGAGACTCTAACCGAGACACGGAGACTCTAACAGAGACACGGAGACTCTAACGGAGACTCTAACCGAGACACGGAGACTGTAACCAACTCTCCAGCCGACACTCTAACAGAGACTCTATCCGAGACACGGAGACTCTATCCGAGACAAGGAGACTCTAACCGAGACTCTAAACGACACTAACCGACACTCTAACCAAGACTCTAATCGAGACACGGAGACTCTAAGAGAGACACGTATACTCTAACCGAGACTCTAACCGACACTCATACTGACACTCTAACCGACACTCTAACCGACACTCTAACCGAGAATAAAAGATAATTTTAAAGATAATATTATTATAAACCATAAAACTAATGTATATTTAATAGATAATGTTGACCTGTTTTCTTCATTCTGCGATGTTCCCAAACTCCACCCTTTCTCATTTCAGTGTGTTTAAAATCTGAAGATCACCACACATACTGTTCAAGTTATTCTACCATAAAAAACACAAGTATGGACATGGCCATGCCAACCACGAAGAAAGCACATCTATCAGGTAAGCATTAACTCTTGTGTAGTTTAGTGTTATATAAAGTTCAGAAGAAATGTTCATTAAGATGTTTGTGTATGATAAGGTGACAGGTTAGGGATGCGTTTTTCTGGGATTCTGCTTGTATGTTTCCTTTGGACATCAACATATTTGGTAAGTCATCAACTAAATGTCTAACATATTTATTTTTAATTTAAAATCAAGCTAAAAATGTTAAATGTCAGATATTTTGTAAAACGTAAGTTAAACTTGTTTTCTGTTTTGCTGTCTCTTAAGGTTTTATGGAGTTTACCAGTGTTGAAAAGATTTCGCCCCCCCAGTCCTAAAGCTGTGCCGCTTGTGAATACTTCCTCCAAAATTTCCGTGACTGATATGGGAATCAGTCAAGAGGAGTGGGACAGACTGCAGAAGGTTCTGGACTGGCCTAGTCCAGATCACGACATCACTGAACTAAGTCTCAGTACAAGTCCAGTCCGCACAACATTCTCTATCGTGAGATTTAAAGAGACTTACAAAGTGGGAGAGAAGATCCAAGTTACCATCACAGCCAAAGATCACAACAACAACTTGAAAAGATACGGAGGTGATTTTTTCCAAGTCAAGCTTTTTAATTTAAAATTAAAGGTAGGTTTCTGAGTATATTTAAATTAGGAACACCATTATCATAATCAATTGCAGTAAATGATGTGTATTGATATGATCATTATGATGCATTATTCTTATAGGCAAGTGTTTATGGAGAAGTTATAGATCTTCACTGTCCACACTAATACGTTTTTTAGGTTTATTAAGTTACTTTGAAAAAAACAAGATTGAAGTTTATTTTATAATTTATGACATTAAACATATTTTGTGTTTTCCTCCACAGCAAATTAACAAATGTTGGTATTGCTGGAGACTCACGCATCATAA
>CM065676.1:2527343-2578629 GCA_033220385.1 Triplophysa yarkandensis
CTGGTCTCTCTCTCTCTCTCTCTCTCTCACTCTCTCTCTCGGCAGTTTATGCCATAACAGGGTTAATTACTTGGGTTGATTAATTTCTAATGCCATATAAACCAAGATTTGGATAAACAGTTATGCTTTGTCTAAAACAGTCATGAAATGTAAGAAAAAGCACAAGTCAATTTCCATTTAACAGTTCTCTTTAATTCCCAAGAGCTGATTTTAGGAAGTGAGTGGATTTCATTAAGTTATGATGCATTATTCATTCTTATTCATGCTTTTAAGCAAATTTCTGGTGGATTATACTGAAGCTAAAAACTTCTCAAATAAGATTATAAAGTTAAAATGGTTTCAAGTAAAAACAAAAACACGCAACATATACCAGAATCTGAAAATAGAGCAATTCGTATTAATTTCATGCTGAACTAGCAAAGAAACGCTGTTCCTCCAACAGGTAAAAACGGCAGCAGTTACACAACTTAATTGGTGTAAATGAGAAAATGACCAGAAATAAATGAAAATGAGGGCATTCATCACGAGAACGGGATAAAAAGAGCTGTCATACTACAGACACAGTGCAGGCTAACAGACATCTAAACACTCAGAGCCAACATTTCCATTCATCTGACACGCTTATGCTCTTAAAGTTAACATTCTGTCACACAAAACACGTCACAATCACTTTAAAGACAGAAGAGTCATAAATAACTTCACTTCACACAGCCCTCAGCTAAAAATCAGGGAGATTGAAGTCAACCGTACATGCAAATCTGCAACAGACCAAATCGACTTAGAATCTTAGAATAAACTTTGGGTTTAACTTCTATGATGTTTTCTAAGTGTGGAGTGATGTTCATGCTTGTGTAGTTTTAAAAATTACCAGTAATGGTCTTACACTTAAAGGGATAATTCATCCAAAGAATGAAAATGGTGTCGTTATTTAATCACCTTCTTGACCAACTTGTATGACTTTATTCTTCTGTGGAACAAAAGAGAGTCTATTTTGAAGAATGTTGGTAACTGGCATATCACTTGCATTGGTTTTTGGGTCCACACAGTAGAAGTGATTAAGTGCCACTGTTGTTTGATTATCACCTTTCTTCAAAATATCTTCTTCTGGGTCATACAGGAGGAAAGTAATGCAGGTTTGAAATGACGGGAGGGTGAGTAAAGGACGACAAATTTCTTTTTAAATGAATTATCAATTGAAAGGATTTCAATTAGATAATTTATAAATAATGAGTAAATCATAAATAATGAATAGAATTATTATGCATAAAATGATTAAAATAATAATTATTATTATTATGTTATCCAAATGTTTTCTATCACTTTCAATGGGTCATCAACTTTTCAGTGGATAAGATAAATGAAAACATTTAAGATACAAGTTTTAACCGTCACTATCA
Source organism: Triplophysa yarkandensis (assembly GCA_033220385.1). Lineage (NCBI taxonomy): Eukaryota > Metazoa > Chordata > Actinopteri > Cypriniformes > Nemacheilidae > Triplophysa > Triplophysa yarkandensis. The sequence goes on from CM065676.1 coordinate 2,528,741, forward strand.
CAAAGTAAGGCTAATGATAACTTAAACATTTACACCGTTGGCACACTAATGCACCTTAACACCTACTGACTCTAAACAAGCCAAAAATCTGCCAAAACTGTGTTTTCATTACAATCGTTTACTGTTATGAAATATTTTACAGGTCTGGTCATGCTACATTACTTTCGCCGCGTGTACAATTAACCAAATAAGACATTTTATTCAGAAGCAAATCAAATACGTCTGGTTCCAAGTTTTTTGGTGTTTAAGTGATGAAATTTATATTACGCAATCACTCAGTGGATGAAATACGTGCTAATGATGACTTTAAACAAATGGAGACCGTGGATCACTTACACCGTGTCTTGAAGCCATTATGAGGTGTAGCAGATTTTTTGGTTTTAAGAAGAAACCGAGGATAAGCCCTTCCACGGCAGAAAGTCGATACTGGCGCAGGAAGAGCAAATATGGACCAGATGTGTTTGTTATTTAGTGGTGGAGAAATAAGGGCCGTACTGTTGGAGCATTCACGTCTGCCCGTGGATTTGGGCGACAGTATCTCATATTCTTCACCCCCGTGAGCCACTTCATCCCTTTCAGACGGTCTGAATGAGTCTCAGGGTTTGAATGCGGTAAGTAATGGGGTGAAAACGTGAGGCGCATCTTCGTGAGGCCAGAACTACGGTGATAAAACAGGTTCAACTTAAACCGCTGCTTGAACCGAATCCCTTCAGCTGTTGTCCTGATTTCTGGAGCTTCCAGGTGGAGCTGGTTTGCGAAAGCCCCCCCGGCTCCGTCGGACCAGAGATGTTGTTATTGGAAGTGACTTTTTTCTGTAAATATGACTTTGGTTGAGAGACTGTTTCAGAAGAACTATTAGTCAATATCACGATTGATCATTCAGCTTACAGACAATGAAGTGAAGACATCAGGACCTTGAAGTAAAGACATCGGGACCAAACTCAATCACAAGAGCTATACGGACATCTCTCATGTCATTATCAATATAAATCCATTAATTCTTAGATTGTCATTACTTTAAGATCCAAGAGCCTGACAGAAAAGTTAACCCAAATGGAAAAATCTGTATTTAATCATTCTCATGACATCCAAGGCGTATACGAATCAGAGGTCAGAGGTCATGCTTATGTGGTTCAGCTGACTCTCGCAAACCGTTCTCAGAAGCTAATGTTGTTTTTAAATGTTTGTTTTTGAGTTTTCCTACAATCTCATTGTTCTGTTTTATTTATTAACCCACTGAGTCATTTGGATAACTTTATTATGGATGTATGTGGTTTTTGGAGCTTCCAAACATTGAACTCCATTCAAAAGAACTAATAGTGTTCAGCTTTAAAAAGAAAGTCATGTCCAAAGGTAATACTAAAGAATGTTTCATTTTGAGGTAAACTATTGCTAAAAGTTCAATTTTAAAAGCGAAGGACACTTCTTTATCCCAAACACCTTTCTGTCTTTCAATGGATGGAGAAACACATGATCCCAATCCAGAAACATTATGCTTATCAGATCCTTGCATGCCAGAAAAAATAACAATTATTTTTAAAAATGTAAAAAAAAACATACAATTTAAATATTATACTTAGGTATACCTAAGTATAATATTTAAGAAAATGTGATTTTTTCTATGTAAGAAAAAACAGATTGAAGCCATTTTTTCCACACTTGTTAATTAAAAACCAACATGGTTAAAGGGATATCTGTCCAAAAAAAAATATATTCATTGATTTACTTCAACTCAAGTTGTTTCAAAACCTGTATGCATTTCTTTGCTCTGTTCAACTACGGAGATATTTAGAAGAAAGTGTGATTTCTAGGGCATTGTATTGCATAACATTGTAGAAGGAATTTTAAGTTCAATTTAACTAAATAAAAATGTTATTTCTTCTACTTTGGTAGTCAACTGTGCCCCAGCTATATAATTTGCCAATATTCTTCCAAATATCTCCCTATCTACAAAACATAGACATTCATGCAAGTTTGGAAAAAGGAGTGAGTAATTCATAATTTTTTGGCGATCTATCGCTTTGGGATACATCAATCAGTGTTTATCTCAGCATCTGGTTTCCAAGTTTACATGTCAGGACATTGAATCATCACTGTCTGTGATTCATTTATAAGAATGCGCAACACTCTAGTGTGATCTACTCTTACTGGCACACACAGTCAAATCCAAACCCACTTTGAGGACACCATAATAAATTCTGCAAAACAAATCAATTTAACATACTTAAGTTGCAAGGGATGGAAAATGGATCCATTCTAGGTAGAATTATGTCCATGTTTTGGGAGTTGTGCATCTCTATTGTATGATTATTTTAAGTTTGAATCACAAAAGACATGTTGCACTGCCAGTGCTTGAGGTTATTTATACACCGGTTTGAAGCCATGTACTTATCAAGCGCTCTTTAAAAACAATGTATTACAGCAAACATTTTGGACGGTTTGCAAAACTGTGGGACCAACATGAAAACAAGACTAGAAGTTACCTGGACAGCAGGACATAAAAACAGCTGTTCTATTGTGATCATTCACATCATCTTATCTATGATCATCAACCGTTGCACTTGTATTGACAGCTTTTCAGTACCGGCTAATTAATTCATGTATAATGGTTGTACAATTTTGTGGGATATTTCTATTGGAATAATGGGCATTTTGTATATTTATAGATCCCACATTTTCACAAATTATCAATGTGGGAGATTTATGTTAAACAATATAATATAATATGAGAAATGTCCTATTATGCGGGTTGTGTTAACACATCAAAAGTCAACGAGGTATAATGTTGCTTAGTTCTTCATTCTTCAAAATAGCTTAATTTGTGTTTGGTCGATAAATCATGCCATACAGGTGTTCGAGACATCACGAATATCCTCATTGAACATAAAGGTGTGCATTCGATGGTAAAAAGACACCGGTCCTTTGCATTTCTAATAACTTCATTTAAAGTTTGTATTGGTTTCATTTATTTTGTCTCTGGGTTCGTGGCTACAGGATGGTTCTCGGGGCAGGGTAACAGAGGGTGAGCAGCCTTCCTGTTTGCCCTTTTTATTTTCCAGAGGATTATTGGTAATGTAGGCTTGGTCCACTTATTCTGTTTGCAGAAGGGATTATTCTTAGGTTTGTGTAGTGTTTTTATATTTCTGTGAAACATATACTTTGAATTTGTGTGTTCAATTTGATTTAGTTTCTTGTGTGCACAAGTTTCAAGTTGTGTGTAACGGTTTTTTGTTGATTTGGCCCTCTTGTCTATGGTTTTTACAATAATATTAAAATCTAATATTTCCCCAGCTTTTCAGGCTACAGCGAAAAAAATATTTAATATGGCTTGGTCAATTTAAAAAAATAAACGGTTGTTTTAACTTAATAAAATATTTTAAACACTTTAAAAATATTTTTCAAATATTAAAAAATTATAATAAAAACTGGTAATTTCCCTTTTGTTAAAAAAATATGATATAAGTTTATGTAATACAACGTATTTTGATATATTGAGTTAAATATACAGTAATAATTTTATTTTTGATATTTTTAATACTTTTCTTTTTTTCGTGTAAATTGTTTTATGTTAAAAAAATTAGCATATGTCTTTGAACGGGTGTAAAGAGATATACGGGGAATGAATGATTTCCAAAGCTATAGCGTTAGTGTTAAATAAAATCCCTGAAGAATAATCATAGACCTAATAGGGTGGATCCAAACGTCAACATTTCCAATAAATGCTTTATTTTTTTTTCATTTCTAATGTCAAGTGTTTTTTAAATTGAAAAAATTAAACTACATAATAAAATATTACCTATATCCACTACTGTTCCAAAAATAAATAAATCAATGACCGAAGACGACGTCAGAACTGTGAATCATGGGCCACACGACTTCCCGAGGAAGCGAGGTGAGGCAGAACTTCGGAGGAGCCGTGCGGGTCGCCCTCTCCGGCGACCTTTCTATTCAGTTCGGTTTCCTCAGGAAACCATCCCGCATCCCCTCCAGAGAACAGACCGTCTGTTTGTACTTTGTTCTTCACTACGTAACTTACATTTCTCATTTTCTTGGGATCCCCAGCCCTGAAAGTTTCTCATTATTTAAAAGCGTGTCCGTAAAGGTTAGCTTGACAATATTCATCATTTTTCCTGTCGTTCTGAATATAACGCTTTCTTTATGACCCACTTTCCGAGATCTCAACATGACCTGATGATGAACGTGAAGCAAGAGCACAGGATTATTTGTCAGTTGCAATAAAACGTCAGACTTTTGGTAAAGAAGCCGTCAGATATCTTACAATCCAGCTTGGGCTTATCTTATCCATTGGTAATGGTTAGCTGAGATCTACCAAATTTCACATCATCACCTTTAAACAACAGTATGGAGAGGTAAAGGAGCTGTAATTAATAGACACCATCTGGTTGAAATGACGCAGGGCCAGCTGAGGAACATTTGTAGGGTCTGACTCACTCCCCATATGGAGGGTCTAAACAAAACAAACTTTTTGGGGTTTTGTGCTAGTACATAAATAAATCTGTGCAAACTATCTCTAAACCTTACACAATGGCCAACAACTTGTATAGTAATCGTATTTTGTTCCGGTTGTTGTGTTTGATTCAGAATGAAATGATACCTGCAATCAAAACCAGATTTTAGGAGAGAATTATAGATCACGTTTTGTGACTTGCACTCACTTGCGTTGGTTTTGCTTCCATATGATACAAGCGAATGGGTGCTACTGCTGTCTGGACAGTAACTTTCTTCAAAATATCTTCTTTTTTGTTTTGCAAAAGAAAGTCCTGGATTTTAAATAAATAGAAGGTGAATATATGGAGGCAAAATCATCATGTTTTTCTGAACTATAATTTATCTTGATTGCTGTGAACTGCAATAAAAATAAAAATGATTTATGATAAATTGAATATCAATAATTTAGTAAAATGATTTATGATAAATTGAATATGAATAATTTAGTAAAACGCTCATATCTGAGACCACATGGTGTATAAAAATGTGTGAATAAATTAAAATAATTGTTTAAAACATATATCCACATTAGAACACAAATCCAACAAAAAATATGAAATTCTGACGGATTTTCTCAAAATAATTCTTATGATGTCATGTGGTAATGAAAAAAAAGTTTGTGATACTGTAATGAAATGAATGTGTGTTTCAGGAACATAATTTTCAACTTACTGTTATCAAAAACAAGTTTCTTATTGGCCAAATTATTGGCTAACCTATACCTTACATTACAAAAAACCTTAAATCCCTTCCTTGAAAGGCTATGTTGGCGAGAAAAGTGAGGTTTAGTGGAAAAAAACTTTGTTGAGTGACAAAAAAAAATCCATTAGAAACTGTGTTGGATGTGCAGTGTATTATATAAGCAGTTTAAATGTTACATACTGTTCTAATTGAAATGACATTAATTCAATTATATTCACAACATAAAATAAAGATCAAATAAAAGCATGATTAATAGAATAAAGCAATACTATAGTCCCCTAATCTTGCCCCTAAACATAACGTCACTGGCACGAAAGCAAATTTACATTTATTCATGAGCACTTGTTTATTTTTTATTTTTATTAATTTATTATTAGACGCTTACAAGTAATGTACAGCGGTCAACCATCACTGCAGAGCACAGTGATCGTATGCCAGCACTGAGATTCAAACCAACAACCTTTTAAAACCTGATGATTTTAGAGAACAGTTGGAAGACAGGAAGAGTGTTCATCTGTACAACTGTGGACAGTCAGCTAAAGAGTGAACTCCTAACCTTTATCAACTGTCTCTGTGTGAGATGTCTAAACATCCCAGTGTTGTCTCTACATGAGCTCCAGATGGCACAAGGTGATGCCTTAAACATTTCATCTGTAATTTGTAATTTGTTTTCCCAAGTGTACAATTACGCTTCTTCATACTCAATGAAACTCATGTATCATATGCCTTCTGCGGCGCATGACAAAATAACCCGTATGTACAGTGTGACCCTTTAATGCAAGTCCGATCACAACCAAAAATAATAGTACACTACATTAACACATTTGGCCGACTATTTCACCAAAAGCAACATTCGGGTTTGTTTTAAATCTCTCTGCCAACCAAGGTATACATTTAAAAAGTATTATTATGTGGCTTTGGAAATAACAGAAAAATAAACAGTTAAAAATATAATCTTTTAAAAACTTTAAATACATTTCTTCAACGGTTCTTTACTCTAAAATTTACAAAGATTTTTTAAAGTTCATGTAATCAAAAAGTATTTAATTAACATTAATATGTCTGAAATATAAAATAATATTTTGGAGTGAATTCTAACAGAAATATTTGAGTTTTTGCTCAATATACAAAACAAATAAACAGAGAATATACTTAATTTCAAAGCTTTGAAAATGTACAATTTTTTAATGTGTAAATTATAACGTCAAAACAGAGTCACTTTTTTTCTGCAATTCTACTTAAGAAGCCTAACAACTGTAAGTTTCATTCATGTCTGTAGCAAAAAACAATGTGGATCTAGTGTCACTTTTTGGTGTGAAATTGAACTGAGCATGCACACAAAGAATATTAATCTTTGCTCAAACAAAGTCAACTAATATAGCACTAAAAAATCCCATGGGTATATTTCCCCCAGGTTGAGAGTTAAGGAAGAGCCCAGATCACTTCAATAACAGCTGTTAAACTTCATTCCCTTAGGCTGGAATCTCCTAACACAGACAGACATAGCAGACGAGCCCGTGCAAGCCTCGAACACGAGTGTCAAAGGATGTCTCGAAACACGCTTATCAGTTCAATACAAACAACATACAAATAAAAAACAGATGATAAATGAGCTTGGTTTGTGACGACGTGTCAAAAAAGTGTCTCTTTTGATGACAGATTCCAGTGATAATGGAGAAGAACATCTGTAATGTAAATAAATAATACCTTAGTATTATTCTCAGGCCGTAAGTCAGTGTTATTGGCTCATTTATGTAGGTTAAAGCCATTGAACCAGACATGATCTCATCGCATGATTTGCAGCAGGTGGACAACTTGCTCAAGATGAAATGCTTCATGAGGATTTGGCCAAAAGCAGGGATTTGTGAGAACACATTTTGAATGTTTACATGTATTTCATGCGCAGCACACCGAGGGTAAACCTTAAGTTGTCCGCTACGGTCTCTCTGAGACGGCTGCGGGGATTAGTCTTAACTTTGTGTTTTTAACTGTTCTGTGATTGTAAAGACTGCATGTCTGTTGACATGAAAGGTACTGCAATATAGAGAAATGCAATTAAAAACATAAATATGACTTTAATAAAGATCTTACCTAACAAACTTTCACGTTTTTATTATCTTTTAATGATCTAATCTATGTCCTCTTCAAAGCTTTTATGGTTCTATAGATGCCCTAACAAGCAAACTGGTTTAAAGTTATAGGCACTCATTATTCTCATTCTTAAAAATATCTTTTGATGTGAAGGTGTATGCCTAAATATCTGAAGTTACTGGAGAAAATATAATTTAGCAGACATACTTTCATTTCATTTCATAAAAAAATGTTTTTTAATAGATGACTCTACAGATGAAAATATAACCACCAAAAACAGCGCAGAAGAGACAGATTTTTTTTCTTTTAAGTATCTCAGAGTAAGATCTCAAGAAGCTGCTTGAGAAAATGTCAAGAAAACCTTTTGGCCACTTCTAGTTAAAAGATCCCTACACTGAAGATAATCAAATATGTTATATATTTCATTTTTAGTTGTCCCATTATTACGATGGATCCTTTCTTTTATATCATAATATTGATTTGATTATTATTATTCTAAAATGTGGAAAAAAAGAATTCACCTTATTTCACACACTGGACCTTTATCAATCACCTTCAGAATTTTTAAGCAGTTAAAGAGTAAAGGTCATGGTTTAAATAACTTCATCTTACAGAAATTCATATTTGTTTTCAGAGTGAAGTTCATATGAATTTGTCTCCCTTATCCCCCTTATCTCCCTTATATCCCTTAACCTGATCCTTAAACCTTAAATCACTGGGACTAAAGCAAATGGTACAAATAAGATTGTCAGGATTTATACAAATTGACCACGTTGTAAAATGGTTAATCTATAAATGAATGCCAAATGTGTTAATGTAAGCCTGTAGACCAAAAGCCCAAATTTTATTTCATTTAACAAATCATTTTTTGACCAATCTGAACACAAAAACCTAAAAGTCATGACTATATTCATCAGAAGAAAAACACACCAGGCTTTATTAAACCCTTAAGTTTCCATTCAATCACGTGCAGACCTAAAAAGACGATAAAAAGATCTCACTTTTATTTCGTTTTGTAAGTCTTTTTGAATAAAAGTGTTAAATGAATATTTACAAATGTATTTTCCCACAGATGACTTCAGTAAAGTTATGAGCAGAATTCACCGCTTGTTTGACAGTTTCGTTCACGGTCTGCTTGTCGAGTTAGTAGTTAATACGTTGAATGTGATGAGGTAATAGTTGAACTTGTGAACTGATGACACATAGAGGAATGCTGGGAAAAGAGAGAAGACCGCATTCCACCCTCTTCCACTCAATACTCCCCCACCAACCCCTCGGTCAAGCTGATACCACCAAACTCCACCTAATCTTTGAATCTCTAATACACAATGCCTCATAAATGACTTTATAAATAGAAACTTTTTTAAGATTGTCATCTCGTTGTGTTGGAACACCAGATGCTTTATAACAGAATACAGAATACAGAATGTTATTGACGTGTGCACATTGAACTCGTGCTGATCATAACATCTTTGACAGGGAGTATTCGTTTGTGAAGGATCACGGGTCATGACCGTGTCAGAATGACACGCAGATGTCATGACCGTGTTAAACACATCCGCTTCCTTTTAAACAAGCGATTTATAATTCATAACACACAGTCTTACGCCTCGAAGCTCCAAGAAATGCGTGTGAGCGACTCCAGATAAATCTTCTGTTTTATCTATAGAAAATGACATTAAATGTCAGGTTGATACATGCGTACAGAGTATAGTTTGAGGTGTGTTTTTTCTGTATAGAGGGATTTTTTTTCAACTATTAAAACATACACATTTTTAAAGTAGCTTAAGAAGATCTAGGATGTACTAAACTGTTCTATATTGGGTAACCATGAATATAAGTATTAATCGGCGCAAACCGTTGTGAGTGATTCATCTCACTGATATGATTTACAATAGACAAATGCAAAACATAACAACTGTGAATGACAGAATCTCGTGGAATTTGGGATAAACATGACAGCAAATCCTCGGGTCAAGCGACGATGTATGATGATGTATAATGTCGTGTATACAACACGGGCGAGTGGAGCGTGAAGCGCATTTCAATGTTAAGTCAACGCAAAGATGTGAATAGACAAGTTGCGCAAATGGCGCAATGTGATTGTAGTAGCGGTGTCTCTATTTGAAGGGGGAAAAGTTACAATACAAAGTTTAAAGGGATAAGGGGTAGGCGAGGGGTAGATTATAGAATTGGGATTGGGCCTAAAACTGTTGGTCACTTGATATTAGTTTTGCAATTTCATTTTATGCCCCGGTTGGGACAGAAATGACCCACATCCCCACTAACGTCCTGCAGCTCAAAAAAAGACGAAACGCAAGTCATTACAAGGGAACTTTTTTCTGTAGGCCGAATAAAAAAAAAAAAAACTAAAAAGTCCGAAGATGGCATAAGACTCACCTTGCATCGTCGTCTTTGTCGGCTCTGCAAACAGGGGGATGAGTAAAAGATAGATGAGGTAGACAAAGGAAAGGCAGTTGTACCGGAACAGACATGCTGTGGAAAATAAACAAGAGATGGAATAAAACAGATGAGCATGTTTATGGTTTTCCAGCAGACTGTGATAACAACACCGTAAATCAGACGCTTGTAAGATTTCAAGACTTTAATTAAAGACGCAGACATTCATGCATTAAAGACCGAGAAAGCGTGCACACAGAGTATGTCAAAACTCCCTCCGGGCTTTTACGTGTTTGACTGAAAATGAATTGCTAGAACCCAAACACGTTACAGTCTATTTTCTCACAGATCGCCGAAGCTGAATATCACCCCATGCCAAAAACTGCATGGATCATGTTCATATAATCTTGACTAATGCAATTTTAATCTGGCGTTTCTCCCAGACACCCATCAATCAATTATCTCTAAAAACATATACCTACGGCTCTTTCATTTCAGCCAGAGGAAAATGTTTCATGTCATTGGATTTTCAGTTTAAGTGGCTTTCAGGTGAGTAAAACATAAAAGCACTATACATGTTAACATCCCCCCCGAGGAAAGAATCAAATGAGTGTATGTTGGGAATACTTGGGTTACATGTTTATGGATGTTAAAATGATTCATTTTGTGGTTCGTCACAGGCGGTGGCCCCAAATTTGGACGTACAGGCAAAATAAAATGCATTCAAATTTGTATTTATTCTGCATTTCTAGTTGTATGTGATCATTTAAGTCCAGCGTCTGTTTAATATCAATACAATAAAACCCCAGGAGTGGCAAAGTCATCCAACGTCAATGCAAAGGCTGACAACATGACAAGACATCTGAAAACTCTGGTCGTTTCTTGACACATAAATATGGTTTTAGGTTTTTCTATTCCTAAACACAATACATTAAATATGACTTGTTTTTTGTCTGAAGAAAATACAGTTGTGAAATACAGGAACAATTTTGATCTGTTCCCTAAGATTCATTTTCTGCAAAATTGAAATTTGGGAAAATATTAGTATATAACAATAACCTAAAATCTTTACCTTTTTCCACAGCTGAAAATGTGTACGCATATTTCAAAATGCATATGTCCATTGCAAACTGTATTTAATTTAGTTTCATCTTTAAAGCAATACATAAGGAAATATGATTGGTAAGTTTTGAGTGAAACACAAAAAAGAAAAAAATGACACTTTTTGGTTGTTCACAGTAGTGAAACAATTGAAATTCAATTTAGAAACAAATAACAAGATATGATTGTTAGGTTTTAAGACAATTATTAAAAAATATCAGGAGACATTATAAAAAAAAAGAGGAACAATTCAAAAACGACACCTGAACAACACTGATTCTGTATTTTTGAGCGTGAAGGCTTCCAAATAATAAAAATGTAAATATTAAAAACCGTTTTTAGTGCCGCCAACCAACACAAAGTGAGAGATCAGATCCAATATAAGAATCATGAGATTGATTTTTGGATACCAACTAATTAAACTCGCATCAATTCCGCTGAATGAACCACATGTTGTCAAATGAGTTTACACTGATGGAAACAAATCCAACTCTCCCTGTACCTTTATTTTACAGAACAATATTAAATCCTATAAAATGTGTTATGAGAATTACACCCCGTATAAAAGAGGAAATCAAAGTCTATGTTTACCTCTGCCAAATAAGTCTGTTTTATACATCAGATAAATCCACCCACACACTTTGTGCCAACCTATTCTCTGGGATGTTATTGACATTATTATTTACATTGAGAAGATTAAACTTCAGTTTGAGCTTAAATTACAGTTCTGGGAAAGTCTTTTGCTTGTCTTATTAATCGTCACTGGCACTGAATTGTAGAACATTAAATTAATAAAATAAAAACATCGCTTCATTTGCCCCTGTGAGGCTATTTATTCTAAAACTAACCCCTTGGCATCGGTTCCTGAAACTGCATCAGTGAAGAACCATTCTGAGCATTAGATGCTTCGGTTCTCTTGACCACATCGGTGAGACTACGCAACTGCATTAGAATCTTTAAAAGAAGCGCTTTCAAGCATGAAGACATAAACTTTGCTTTCACATCTATGTCAATTGTGCGAGAAGAGTATTTCGCTCTGGTTTGTCTGATTTGAGTCCACATCCTGGTCATTCTAAATCTGGAAATCAAATATGTTTTAACTGTAAAGGGCAGCTTCCTCCTTATGGACTTAACCTGACCACAAGAAAAACATCAACTTCAGCATGACAAACTTGAGCGTCACAAACTAAAAGATTCAAGTTTACGAATAGTATTTTTGAAATTATTATTAAAATAATATTCATAATTTAAAAAGGAATGACTTAAGTGTGAAAACCAAAGAGAAAATATTTTATTAAAATAAAATACTTTATGCCCAAATAAGACACTAAGATGTTATTTTTAGGATAATCTCTTTTAATTTTACTTGAACGTTTAACTGAAGGGATTGTTCATCTAAAGATTAGCAGGCTGTCATTTTTACTCAACCACTGTATGACCCTTTTTCTTCCGTGAAACACAAATAAAGATATTTAGAAAAATCTACTAGAGAAATCAAACAGTTGGTCCCGATTGGCCTTCAGACATTTCTCCAAATATCTTATTTGCGCTCCATAGATTAAAGATTTATAAAAAGGTTTTAAACAACATCAGTTTGTAAGTCATCAAACCAACGCACGTCAAAGGGTATCAAAGCCATTCCGCTACCAACATTCTTCTAAATATCTTCTTTTGTGTTCCGCATAACAATGAAACTGATACAAAAAGATAAGTAAATAATTACATATTTTCATATTAGGCAAAATGTCATTTCAGTGTTTAGTTTTTCAGTGATGACTTATTATGTTAATAAAAGTATAATCGACTGCAAACATTTTACTGCAAATTTTCGATTTAGTTAAATTAGTATTTAGTAAATTGCTGAAATGCAACACTTTTTCCTTAATAAACACAACCTCACGTGAAAACATTTACCAGAAAAAACACGTATGCCGTATGAATATACTGTGGATGTATAGTTTCTGAACATTACCATAATGGTGTTTACAGGAATAAGAGCCAGCAGTTTTGGCCGAAGTTTTGCTGTTTTTATTCATTTTTTTAACCGGACTGTTTGTGGCTCTGCTAACATCCTCTCTGCATGTTTTTTTGTGGGGTGGGGGATTACGAGCGAAAATATTTCACCAGTTTTCGACTTCAAAACGGAAGGCCATTGCCTCATTGTGGTGGTTTTAAACAGGATTGTATCGCCGGGGCGCAGAAGAGAGTCTGTCCGTGGTGTTAGTGGGATTAGCTGTCCATTAACACTTCCCAGATGGTAACTGCATATTGGCATGTGTGCGAGGCTTTGGGCCAGAGCTCTTAATCATCCGGGTCTATGAGAGTGAAACTGATGGGCGGCAGGCCATCACAAATACGCCACCCCTGAAATAAACGATGGTTTATTTTCTGTCCAGCGCTGAAAAAACTGCTAGACATTAGACATGTGCACATTATGCAGGTTCAAGCTGTATGTTGACTGTCCAGGTACCCGTCTGGATGAACCATCACCTATTTGGCGGGGTTGATGTTTATCTGATTGAAACAATGTATTGGACTGTTGTGTGAAAACTGTGACTATTATTGTTGAAGGCAGATGTATAAAGCTTGATGTTTGACTGTCTTTAAAAGGTATTGGGGGAGAACACCATGTGCGATACAGCTGTGTTCACTGGGCTTCCTGAAATGAATAAATATAATGGTAGCGTTGACTGTTTGACACGAATAGTGTTGGATTGATTGTAAATTTAAATAATTTTTAAACCACCCTGCTGTACATAAAGCTTGCCTAGAAAATAAGAAAGAAGGTCTGATTTTTATGTGTTGATGGAATTGCTTCAAGAAATCTAAAAGTTAAATGTGCCGCAAACCAAAGTTTACGTTGCACATTATTCTTATGCATTTCCGATCAATCAATCTAATACATATTTTATATAACAAACAAAACATCATGCAAAGCATTCAAAGTTTTTTAAGAAATATTAATATTTCAAAAGTGACGGGTTGATTTTTATTAGGAAAAGGCTTCTGAGTTGAGCGCCATCCACATGACATATAGTGAAACAGTATGTACATTAAATATAAATACTATAATAAGATAAAAAAAAAACACTGTGATTGTAAAAGAAATATTTTGAAGGGCCAGTTCTATGAAAGGCCCGCACTATGTAGATAGAAAGAACTCATTCTAAGGTAATAAAATCATAATGTTTTAAAATGTACTATACAACAACTCTTTCTGTTTCTTGAATCGGATTGGCCGAGAGCCTTTGATATGCGATAGAAAACACAAACAAAGTGAACGAGTTTCCAGGCGTGATTTACATAACAAAAATTATTAAAATTTCAACTATTAAACAAGGTTGCATTATACACCTGAACAATTTAGTTACGATCCGCCATGTTAAAAGACGAGAAACAAAACAAGACTTTCTGTAAACACGCGCGATTAAAACAAAGGATTATATTCAAGGCTCATAATCTCTTTAACGTCCCTGTAATTACTTGAACGAGATGACAGTGTAGAGTTAGTAACTGAGGCTTGTTTAATGGTTTTGAAAGAAGTCCTCAAGTTCCTTGAAATTTCAGAGAGTATAAAAGACACTCCAGTGTTACCTGGGATTTATCTACACACTTGTGCCGTCGAACTGTTGTATAAATACAATATGGCACTCGTAGTCGTGTGATGGTGCCCAATATCAGCAACTGTGATTGTCTCCGGTATGTATAGTGTATTGCATTTCTGTCAATAAATCCTACAATTTACTACATACTGGTCCATTAACACAACACTGAATTGCTTTTGTCATTTTGGTTACATTCTTTTTCTGATTGCATTTACATTTATTCATTTGGCAGACGCTTTGATCCAAAGCGACTTACAGTATTACGCATCACCACTGCAGAGCAAACAGGGTTAAGATGTTTTGCTCAAGAACAATTCAGTCATTGTCTGCTGGCCTTGGGTTTCGAACCCACAACCTCAAGCTTACAAGTCCAACTCTCTAACCTCACGACCACAACTGACCACTTTGATCAAAGTATAAAAACACAAAGAGTCTTGTAGTTAATAGAACATCTTATTTACAACACCAAGACACACACAAACACACTGTCAATAATAAAACCGTCCGGAGGAACATTCCATCTGACTCATCTTAACAGAGCCTTTTGTCCAAATGTACAAATCGCGTCCCAGTCTAATCATTTTCATGTTTTGTTGGATGAGTCTAAACAATGGAGTCTTTCAAACACTTTCAAATGAGCGCCACATGACTTTCACCAATTCCTTTTCATACAAATGTGTGTAATCAAGTTCCATTGTTTTTCTCCGAGTGTGCGCGTCTTGTTAGTTTAACAAACTGGTCATTTATATGTGAACGCCGCCTGTAACCGAAGCACAAATCATCGTAAATAAACCTGTAGCTTCATCTTCTGAAGGTTAAGCAAAGGGGAGAAAAACCAACACCTGAAATGCGCTAATCTTGCGATCGTTCATTTCATGCTTGAGTCGTGTTTTTTAAAGGCTTGTTTGTTCTGGATTCAGAAGGATCCTTTGTAGCATACAGTTGTCAAATGTGTTACAGACTGACGGTAAGGGAGCGTTACAAAAAGCATGTTAGGGTTTAAAATAAACGCAGTTAATCTGGGTATGGCATGACCTGTAGGCATGTGAGTCATTTCAAAGGCCCAAAAGTGTCTAACTAGTCCAAAAGAGAAACAGTATCAAATATGTTCGACGGGTGTTTAGTTCAGTCGTAGCATTTTTAGTCGTTCACCAGTGGCCTTTAAGTTTGTGTGTGAGTCATGTCAGCCTGGGCGCTTCCTCGCCGGCCGTGGCCATCGTGTGCTGTGGGCTCCTGTGTTTAAACAATGTTTGAGAAAATCTCAAACCCTTCTGGCAGCCCGGCAGACCACTAAGACCTTTGATTTTATGAGTCACTCACCCGAGCTTAAAGCCAGAAATGAAAATATCCAAAACAGCAGACAAACCACAAACCATTTGATAATGGGGTTCAGGCCCATGCCCAGCATAACACTGAGCTTTAGATCTTATTGTCCGAATACTTTGTGCAGGACGGATTACATCGAGAGGCACTTCAGTTCTCCTTACTCGACTGTTCGGCAAGCACTTTATTTAAAGGGATAGTTAACCACAAAATTATGATTATTAATTATTAAAACGTATTCATTCTGACTATGGGTCACCCTTCTTGGCTGTATGTCCCATCACTTGTTATTTCACTTGTAAGATATTTTGACGAATGTTTTTCAGCTTGTTTATCAGCATTCTTCAAAATTTATCTTCAAGAATCTATTTTTTTATATTCAATTGTATTATATTTTATATTTTGTGCATGAAAATCATACAGGTGTCAAATGACAATGGAGTGAAATTACACAATTTCATTTTAAGGTGAACTATCACTGTAAAGTTGTATGAACTATAGAGTATGAATAAAAGTGCTTATAATCCTGAGTATTCCAACCTCAAGCAATGTGTTACTTTAGAAAATTTCAATACATTATACATATGCACCGAATGCATTTACTCCAGTATATAAAATATATGATCAATTGTTACATGTATGCCTTATAAGTCATTTTAACCACTAAAGAGCCCATCATATTGTCATGTATTTATTAAAGGGATAGTTCACACGAAAACATCTGTCAACATTTACTCCAAAACTATATACATTTCTTGTTCCGATGAACACAAAGAAAGATATTTGGAAGAATGTTTGTGAGAACGTAGGACAGCAAAAAAGTTCAGGGCACTTGATGTCTGGTAGTCCATGTTAACATTCGAACAAACAGGCCCTACACCAAAAGTGTCTCGCCCCTTTTTTATAGCTCCGCCCCTCGACAGCATCATCTGTCGCTCTCGTCCAATATTCCTCACCACATCAAAAGAAGACACGCCCCTTACTGTAGATAGGCTGCACGATTATTTTTGGACTCATTTTTTAAAATCAAGAGCCTGCCTAAAATGCCCTATGAGTCAACAGTTATCTGGTTGGTGTCATCAAAGGCTCCAGAATATAAATGCATGTTGGATGTGATAATAAATCCTTTTGCACTATACATTAAACAAAGTTCTCAAGACAGGACTGCTATCAGAGGAGAGAAAACCCGAAACGCTGCCCCAGGCCCTGTGTTGATAGGGGCCCACTAAACTCATGTGGTGGGCGTGTGGGGCCCACTATAATTTAGAGAAAAAACCCTTAATTCTAGCAGAAGGACAGTCTTAAGCTCGTCATTTATCTTTATATTAATAATATTATTCAAAACTAAATATTACTTATATACATAGCTTCATTCATATCTTTTAATGCATTTTAGTTTACTATGAAGAGAGGCATCATGTGCAAGTATACTTTTTTGCAAGACGTAGTGTTTTAAAGTCAAGCATGTAAAATCGAAGTATGAATACATTTTGACATTTAGCCCCAAATGCAGAAGTTTTATATTTGGTTAGCTGTGGATACTACATGTCCCAACATTCCTGGCACACACTTTTACACCAAACCTAAATAACACAGATGTTGACATTGAAATGATACCAAACTTGACAAAATATACCCAAAAGCTTTAAAAATACCCCAAATACTAAATTGTAGTTACCAAAGAACTAAACATTAATGTCAAACATAAATGTGTCATTTAAATGATGCTGGAGAATTTATGAGAGTTTGAAAGAACACAAACCACAGGCAGAAATACTGTGTGTCCATATGTGTATCAAAACCAAAAAATCTCTCTCTCTCTCTCTGGTCTCTCTCTCTCTCTGGTCTCTGGTCTCTCTCTCTCTCTCTCTCTCTCTCTCTGGTCTCTCTCTCTCTCTGGTCTCTGGTCTCTCTCTCTGGTCTCTCTCTCTCTCTGGTCTCTCTCTGGTCTCTCTCTCTCTCTGGTCTCTCTCTGGTCTCTCTCTCTCTCTGGTCTCTCTCTCTGGTCTCTCTCTCTCTCTCTGGTCTCTCTCTCTCTCTGGTCTCTCTCTGGTCTCTCTCTGGTCTCTCTCTGGTCTCTCTCTGGTCTCTCTCTCTCTCTGGTCTCTGGTCTCTCTCTCTGGTCTCTCTCTCTCTCTGGTCTCTCTCTCTCTCTGGTCTCTGGTCTCTCTCTCTGGTCTCTCTCTAGTCTCTCTCTGGTCTCTCTCTCTCTCTGGTCTCTCTCTGGTCTCTCTCTGGTCTCTCTCTGGTCTCTCTCTGGTCTCTGGTCTCTCTCTCTGGTCTCTCTCTCTCTCTCTGGTCTCTCTCTCTGGTCTCTCTGGTCTCTCTCTCTGGTCTCTGGTCTCTCTCTCTCTCTCTGGTCTCTGGTCTCTCTCTCTGGTCTCTCTCTCTCTCTGGTCTCTGGTCTCTCTCTCTGGTCTCTCTCTGGTCTCTCTCTCTGGTCTCTCTCTCTGGTCTCTGGTCTCTCTCTGGTCTCTCTCTGGTCTCTCTCTGGTCTCTCTCTGGTCTCTCTCTCTCTCTCTGTCTGGTCTATATCTCTCTCTGTCTGGTCTCTCTCTCTCTCTCTCTCTCTCTCTCTCTCTCTCTCTCTCTCTCTCTCTCTCTCTCTCTCTCTCTCTCTCTCTCTCTCTCTCTCTCTCTCTCTCCCTTTCTATCTATCTGTGCAGGACTGATCTTGCTCGTAACTCAATATCATTCTACAAGGCGAAAATAAAAAGCTCATTGAATAGACTGACTCATCACATTTGTGAGAAACCATAATGAGAATGTGAGGAGATTATAACCAATGTAAAATATATGGTTCTTCTGGATTTTATGACAACAATTGGTCAAACTAAAAGGGAACCCTCCAGAATGATATTTAGACACTCTAATAACCGTGTTTTGGATTCCATACAAAAGATGTCAGGGTATAATTAACCAGCATTTTAATGCCACGTCGATTAAAATTAAACGGACAGCATATTCACATAGCTGCCTCATTAGTGGCCATCATGTGGTTTTCGAAATGACAATAGGCATCCTTATTTTTAAGAGTGTATTGAGTTTGTTTCTGTGGATGTGTTTTACATTTAAAGTATTGGTATTTAGGCCATTGGTTTTGTTATGCAGATCTGGCAACCCAGTCAGCGGTTAATGGAACCCGGTGAGCAAGCCAACTATCCTAATGTTGTATAAATCTGTAAATTCTCAATAACAACGTTTTGAAAGTTGCCATCGTTTGAAAAAGCTTTAGAAATGAGTTGCATAAACCAAATCCTACTTTTTCAGGAATTTAAATTGCCATTTTTAGAAGCAGATATTTGATGTCATCATATGATAAATGGACAGCTCCAAAACGGCCGAGATGTACGTATCTACTGATTCAACAGATGCTTCGAAGCAACAACATAGAGATGAGATTGCTTCTGAAAGCAAACAAAAGACAAAAACAAGTAAAAGACTTTACGTAGCAAGTGAAATGTATATAAAGTCAGTAGTATTTTGGGTTACCAATAGAAAAAATATTTATTGGTTTAGCTTAGATGTGATAATGATAGTTGAACCATACAAACTGTTTATTGAAAAAAATATATCATTTTAAATAAATATAATATGAATTGTTTTATTGCCAGCTTCTATCTAGGCCGACAAGTAAACGGCAGCCGTGTCATCCAATGAAAACATCAACACTTACTTTTTCTTACCGAAATAATTACTGAATACAAAACTCAACTATTTTTCTAGATAATAATTTAAAGTTGTTCATGAGCTCAGATGAAACATAGACTTTGAATCAATTCTATTTAAAATCTATATAGCCTTTAAAATAGAAAATATTGATAAAACAAAAGCAAAAAGCAACTGTCTCCGTTTAAAGGCCACACCATTCACAAAACAGCGGTGTACACGCAAACGGTGAAGGTTCTAGCAGGGATGTTTGTTCAGTCTGTAAATGAAAGGTTTCACACATCATTCAGTGCAGCGCAGGCTTCAGCCGCAGTGAATCGGTAACCTTCAGCGTCCGCTCATCACTTCACACCACCCCCAAACAAAGCAGCTCCGCAGCTGCCCCAGTCAGCTGTACAACCTCCTCCAACCATTCTCAGGTGTACTAACACTGTTTATAGTCCTGAGGCATCACTAAAACCTTCTCTAGATTAGATTAGATTAGATAGAGTCTTTTTGCCACTTGTACTGAGTCACAGATTAAAAGAACGTAAACTGGGTTTGGAAACAGCGTGAACTTTAACAGTTGGGACCCTGCCTGTGATATACTTTTTCAATACGTAAAATCTTTCTACACGATGTAAGGAACATTATGTGAGGATGGCGAATAGTAAGAATAGTAAAATCATGACAAGGATTGAAATCATAGTGAAATTAGTGGGGCAAATCCAACGTCGTGCGTTTTTAATCTTTTCTACACACTTGGAAGAGATACGGTATGAATTCGAGCAACATTGATGTTCTCTTGTTCTTTATGAACACCAGACCTTCCATGTGTAAGTACGGTTTGGCTCGTCTTTAAAGTGCCCCAAAGATAGTGATCAACGTATTATTAATTGTATTGTTGGTGTCCTGAACTGTATCTGAAAGCCATTAAATCTTCAAATAACGCAATGTTAGTTTAATTATTAATCTTGTTGCTTTGCGTCTTTCCTCATGTCGGAAAAACACTCGCATTCTGTTCCTTAATCTTTAAGATCCGCCTCGCAGTTTACTCTGATTGGTCATCCAGTCTGGTCTACTGTTATTGGTTAACTCGGCTGTCAGTTACTGAATCACCACCAGTGATAACACGACATCATGTGAATCCAGCTACTTCTGTAACGGCTCTCTGATGACACGTCACACAAGTAATTGGATGACTACGATCCTGGCATTTGCTGTAGCCAAAGTCATCTGATTTCTGATAAATATGATAACCCTTTATCATGGACTTTGGAATTAGTGACTTCACAGATCGTTTACAGGTACTAACACACACACACACGTATAAAGGAAATGTAAAATGAGGTTGAGAATCTTACAGGCACTTTAACTGCCGGGGTGAGAAAACTCAAGAGTTTGGTTGGCCGACGGTGCACAAAAGGTCCTTTCAGGTGGCTCCATGTATTTCGTAGGGCGAGCTGTCAGATTAGAGACAGGAAACGGTTAAGATAAAACCGTATGAATAGTCCTACTATGTAGCACGGGACGCATAGAAGCAACACCCAGAAGGTCCACATGTGTGATCAACATGAACGTGATATAAAACGGGCTTTGGGACATTTCAAACCATTCTGTACATTATGACAATTTTTGGAAATCATTTGCAATGTTCATATATATATCATGCGGAGCATGAATAAATTCAACCAAGTGAGAGATCCACTTCATGGCGGGAAGTTTTAAACAATGGAGTTACTTTGATATGAGATATATTAAGCACTATTGTGACCATTTTACCCGCATTAAAACGTGTGTAAGCTCATATCTTTAGTGACTCCTTCAAAGACATTTACATGACACCTTTCTGTCTGGTCTAACTCATGTAAAACGGTCGTCTGAGCTTCAAATCACTCCAGTTGTTTGGATGTAGATTTCTAGCCGGGACTTTTTCAGCATTCTTCACGACTTCTTGACGCGAGGTTGTTTTAATCCTAAGAGCCTTTGCCTACTGTCAGGGGGACACCCGCCTGGAATCAGACACAAAGGGCCATGAAGACGCAGAACAAAGCGTGAGTGAAGTCACAGAGTCTGACTAAGACATGACTAAATGGAGCATGACCTAAAGTTCCTCTGTGGACGATAAGTTTAACCATAAAAATATCTTTCACTATCGAAAACACATATTTAAAAATCATTTTCATTGATTGAAATAGCTTGAATGGAACTCATCTTGATTAAAAGATACACAGATACATGAATATAGATGATCATATAGATTCTATAGAATAAAGATCATTTCAGTCTGAATCTACCTGTGTCGTTGAATATCTATGACGCGAAACCACAGAATCAAACGAGTCGATGGGATTGGTTACAGTTTTATGATATCATTAACCGGATCCGATGTAGATCAAGATGGAATCAACTACGCGTTTTTGTTGTTGGCAAGCATGGTGGTCCTAAAATGCGACCGTGACTCTGAATCAAACTTAGGCCCTTTTGACTTCACAAAACTCTGTGGGGTTCATGCATCTCAAACTCAGAATAATTCAACACATATAGAAACAACTTCGTAGTGTTCTGAGTCCGAAAAGTGACTTAATATGGCCTTTTCTCATGAAGGTCAAACAGTGCTCCATGCAGACTTGTGTTTTTACGCGTGACATAAAAGCCCCGTAAATGTGAATAATTGCTGTTTACTTCCAGCGCACAAGCAAACAAAATATTTCCTGAAAAGTGCAATAAAATATTTGGGTACGGATAAAAACAAAACTCGCCTTGGTTACCGTCCCGCACTCGATGATAGAGGTCAAACGTTTACAGGCATCGCTACGTGATATTTGAAAAGCGTCAGTCGGATTGAAATAAAAACACACAAGTTTTGGATTCTCTGTATATCAAAGCGGTTCGAGTTCATTGAAGAGCAGATTGACTTGGCTTGAACTGTAGAATGAATGAAAGATGGAAAGAAACTCGCAAGCTCTGTTCCAAAAGCTGTCTCACCGTCTACATAAACAACTACCTTCTAAGGCAGCATCCGATCCGTCATGTTCAGAACACAACATACACCCAATCCATTCATAGCCTTAAGATGTATAAGTGAAATCAAATCGCAGCCTGTGTTTACTTGAAATATCGGCTGAAAAAAGGAATAAATGTGTCGTTGAATCACTTCAACAGCTTTTCAAAGTTAAAATAAAAAAAAGTTTTATTTTTACACTACTTCAACAATTTAAATAGCTTAGACAACTTTTTACAAGTTTTAATAAACAAAAATTTACATTTAAAGTGATACTCCATCCAAAATGAAAACCGTTTCTTCCGCAGAACACAAAAGATATTTTCTAGAATGTTGGCACTCATTGACTTGCAGCGGTTTTGTGTACATTTAATAAAAGTGAATGGGAGCAACTGCTGTTAGGTTACCACCATTTCTCAAAATATCTTCTTTTGTGTTCTGCAGAAAAAGGAAGTTGCAGAGGTTTGAAATGACAAGGTTGAGTAAATAAAGCCTGTCATTTGTTTAAATTTTCATTTCCTGGTCCATCAGTGAACTAAAACCTAGGGCAACAAAAAATTTGTAATAATCAAAAATATAAATAGATTTAATAAAAGTGCTTATTTAATATTTGCATATATTTGATTTGTCTTTAATTGATATCATTGGATAGTCATTGCAACTCATTTTCTGTGCTTCATCCAGGCTAAATGTAACTAAAAAAAGATTCTTAATATTTCAGAATACTTTTTTGCTGTTCATAAATACAACAAACACATTCTCCAAATAATTGTATCTTTACTTTTCCCATATTCATTATTATAAAACACCCTTTATGTATGTAACTGAGTTCTGAAACTATCTAACTAATAAAAAGTGCTTTTCAACCTATTTCTCTTACAGGATTAAATTGTTTAAAGTTCAGTGTTTGTTCCAATTCCTGAAAAACAGAAGTTTGAAAAATTCGAGGTTCGGTGACGGCTTTGATATACTTTCTAGCAGTTCACTTTAAGTATGAAGCAGTGCTTCTGTCTTATGTAAAAGAGGAAAGCCAGGCTGTCCCACCGGCTCTGATCGAGTCACAAAAACAAACATTTTTGGGGTTTTTGTAGAAGAATAGTCTCACTGGGTTAAGGTTGTGGGAATGTACAGGTCTTAATCGTTAGAGGTTTGCCTTAGGAGGTTTCAGAAGATCAAGCCCTCACTATCTGTAAAAACAAATCTCACAGATTGTGCATGAGTCATTCTCTGCAGATGTTCAAAAGACAATCGCTATCTAGACACAGCGGAGCTGTAAAGATTGTGTTTCCAGAAGAAGGTGTTTCTCCGACAATTGAGATTGCAAATAAAACCATCCTGCATTTGATCTCACAGGCAACAACACACAGCAGGGGAAAACCAGAGCGGAGAAAGGGAGAGGCAGGAAGAGACGGACGGTGATGATAGACAGAAGCTCGAGCGTACGTCTCTCTGATATTGCACACACAGGTCGTGCTTGTGTTAGCCGGACAGCTTGTTTTGACTTACGGCGAGTGCAGAATTACTCATCCACAATGTCTTATGTGATGACAGAGAAATAAATTCACACTGAAAATATTGTTGAGTCAAATGAAATGAAAAGTTTGTTAATGAGCAAAACAAATCATTCAAATAAGAAAATCTGATGTACTTTATAGTCAGTAGTGTGTGTCTGATCTTTGACTGGTCCTAAAAGAGTTCTTAACCTCAGGACCTCCACTCAAGACCTGATTACTTTACACATTCATCACCTGAAATGTGAATGAAAGAGCCATTTAGTTACTTTAAGGAACTTCTGGGGTTGCCATCAGGTAGTAAACCAAACAATTAAAGATGTTTCGTTGATTAGTTTTATATTAAGTATTCCGTCTCCCAAAATAGAAATGCTACCTTCAAGCATTTATCCATCATCGTTCAAAACCAGTGTATGGATCTTTTTTAATATAACATAAATAAGATATTTTGAGAAATGTGGTTTTGTGTGTATAATCGAAGTTAAAAGTGTTCAACATTCTTCCAAATATCTTCTTTCGTGTTCTACCGAGCAAACAAAGTCATCCAGGTGTGTGGGTGAGCAAATAACGTATTACTTTTAAATTTGATCATTTTTTTCCATAAGACTATTATATATTGAACACAGATCTCAGTTAATACCTCCTCTACTTCAATCTGTATGTTTCCGGCATGGAAGCTCATTCATATAGAAAGTTATAATAAAGATTTAATACAGTGGCGAATTAAAACAAGTGAATGTTATACGTCTAAGAAATTATCTGATCAAAATACATCTATTGAAATGATTAAAAACAATGAAAAACCTGTATTAAAATGTATGAAATTAAAAATGTATGATAATAATATTCACAATGTTAAATAATATTAATAAACTGAATAATAACAAAATGATTTATGGGAAGGGGAATGACATGTATGTCTTACTACACAACAGTATAAGCATTCCAAGACATTTATTGAATGTTGATCATAACATCATGATTTCTTAAGATCCAAACTCTTACCTGCAGCCAGACAAACTGGCAGAAGTAATCTGAACATGAGTCCACACACCACCTCTGAAGCCATGATCCCACTCAAACTAACATCTACAGATCTCCCAAATCTTCTTAAGTCCAGTCTCTCTCCAAGAACATGATCTTCTCCAGCTCTAAGGGTCTTCTCTCAGGAAAAGTTCAGATCTCAGTCCTCATGCTTCTCAGAGAACTTTGAAGTCCAGATAATCCTCAAAACACGTTTGTCAGACAGGTTCCTCAGATCCCCTCCAACATGTCCTCATGAAGTCCCATCCCAAGACCAGAAGATTGTCTGTAGGGTTCTCTTCTTACCTGTTGACAGGAGAGATCATGGTGCAGCTTCAGGAGTAAACATGCTCTACAAAACCTCAACAAGTTGCACATTCATTCCTTGCCAAGGTTCCTTCAGACTGGGTTGGTTGACATATCCAAGTGTCCAGTTGGAGAAGTTCTGCGCAGTGCTTCCTCTCATCTGGACGAGCTTTTCTCCTACTCAATGGAGATCTGTAGGACCACCCTGGACTCATGAGTACAGATGGAGGGCTGGAGTTCTGCTCTGTGAGGAGGAGAAAGGGGTGGAGGCTGATCTTCTTCTGCACAGTATCAGGTAACTCAAAAGTGCCATAAAGACTAAATATTGAAAAAGTGGTTTTACATGATAGAGGATCATATTTGAATATGATAAAGAATGGAAGTCTTATGAATTGTTGTTTTCAGTGTAAAATAAAAATAAAACACTTTTTTTATTTGCAACTAGAGAAAATAAAAAAGTGTTGCACCAGAATTTTTATTTATTTATTTAATGTAGAGTTTATTTTGTTTTACTTGTTAATAATCAAGATCAATGGTGTTTACTTTAGATGTATTTTTAAATAAATAAATAAACAAATAGCTGGGTTAAATGCAGGAATTTGATTGGCTGTAGCGCCACCTGCTGGTTATGTCTGTGACTACACTAAATTGTTCTAAGTATTTGCTCACAAGAGGGGGGGGGGGCACCCAAAATCTGTAGTCAAGTTAAAGAACAAGTATTTACTCAAGAATTAAAGTAACAATATTAATAGTTACTCAAATAAGAGTAAAAATGTATCAGATGGAAAAACTAGTAACTGGTTACTTCTGAACTGCTTGATATAAATTATTATTATGTCATATTTTATAAATTAAATCATCAACAAACTGGTAAATATATATCAATAGGCACTATGTGTAAATTATAATAAACATTTATACAGTATATATATGAGATCAACTCACATTAACAATTGATTGTTTTATATATTTATTACAATTCTATCAGTAACAGAAGAAAACCATCTAATGTAGTTAAGAAATGTTTTTTCACAAAAAATGTACTTGAGTAAGAGTAAAAATACCTATCTTTAAATATACTCTATACTCTGAATGAACATGATGTTAACTATATCAGGTTTGTGCTTCTTACCAGTATCAACACACTATACTTAGTATATTCATTACATTACTTTATTTTAAACATCCCAAAAATGACCAGACATTATTTCTTTTAATTTGTATGCCTTTAATTGTTATACATTAGGAATGCGACCCTGATTCACAGGGATTAAAAACTAGACTTTATTGAGATACACAGCTGGAGATATTGAAATAAAACTGTCAGTGAAAAAAAATAGACAGACCATATTATTTAATATTATAAAACATAAAAAAGTCAATTACAAGTTAAAATTGCAGTCGTCTCTAAAAACAAACCCTATTTAAAACCCAAGGACTGTTTTTTGTTTCTGTGTTTCTTGGTGCTTGAGGGCATTTTTTCTAGATATTACAAGAGATCTATAAAATAATTCACACAAAAATGAAAATTCTGTCATCGTTTCCTCACCCTCTTGTCATTCCAAATCTGTATTATGTTTCTCTTCAGAGCACAAAAGAAGATATTTCGAGGAATGTTGATAATCAAACAACATTGGACCCCATTCACTTCTATTATATGAACCCAAAACCAGCGCAAGTGAGTGTGTGCCACTTACCATCATTCTTGAAAATATCTTCTGCGGAAGAAAGTCATACAGGTTTGAGAAGCACACTTCATCTCAAAAATAAGGTAAAACCAGGTGCCATATAACCCATAACTTTCATTACAAAGAAAATGATTCCTGAGTAATGATCCATGTTAGCTGCATGTATTTTCCTACAATAATATACTGCTTCACTAACCACATCAATGACTTCTTTAAATGTATTAACTACATATAAATGTCAGATTTTAACCTGTTATTCTACATTACATTGTATGTGTTGTTTGGTTTGATATGGGTGACTGGTTAAATTTGGCATTGTTTGTCATAAAAGGTGTGTTAGTGAATAAACTAAAAGGTAATAAAATGTGCAGTATGGTTGAAATGCGTGTTTTGACTGTTTATTGTGATAAGTCATGCATTTAAACAATATGATGCAAACTCATAAAACATAATGTGAATTTTGCATTAAAATACAATGCAGATGTGGCAGGATTGTGTACTTTGAGGTAAAAGGCTTTGAATGGGGTCAGAGGTCACGATGGCACTCAGGCCAGGGCGTCTGGGTCTCCGTCATCACGCCCGTAGTTTATAGGCTGCAGTTGTTTTACGACATAGTCCGCTAGCTCCCGTGTCCCAGCGGCCACCACGCGTCTGGACATGAGGTCCAGCGGGCCCCCTAGGACAAAACATAAGAGACACACACACACACACACACACACACACACACACACACTGATTTCTTCTAATTTTAACTTCAAAGTCATAGTCTTATTAATACATGACCTATTTCTCCACTTTTCATTGAAATCATTTTAAACACGAACTCAAATGTAGGATGACAGGCATTTTTATAACAAGCTAGGAAGCACAAAATCAGCTGGATAACCCCAAATATCTCATGCACGGATGAACTCTGTGGATGTATTATTGGTTTTGCATGGCACTGATATTTCTCCCAGGACCCCCCCCATCATCTCTCTCTGATCACGTGACCATGACCTAACTTGCCTCCCTAACAAAGCCTCTTTGTGCACTCACACTTAGGCGTGCCATGAAGCCGTCCCACCACAGCGCACACATAAACACTCATTCTATTCACAACTATGCACACACTTCCCAAAAAAATTCAGCAACCACCTGAGATACAGAATCAGAAAGTGTGTTTGGAACTTTACGAACAGATTTGAGTCATTTGTACAGAGCGTTAACCAATGGGATAACCGTTGAATATTGGAGTTATATCGAGTTGTGTCAAAATGGATTATATATTCATGAATGACACAATCTTGATGGATCTTTTTAAGAGATCTTACTTATTTAAGAAAAACTTATACACTTGAAAAAAAAACTATGGGCTACAATTTCTTTAACATCTCGACAGAACATCAGAACATCTCGACCGCCACTAAATAATGACCAGGACGTTCTAGCATCCGCACCGAAACGTTCTGGCAACCAACCAGAATACACGCGCACTGTAATGGTGTGTTTGTGTGGGCAAGCAACACACATTTTTCTGGTTGTGTCATGCCAAATATTATTGTTGTATTGTTTAGCGAAGTAGAATGGACCCATTGCCGTCAATGTTTGATTCCTATTACAGCGAAAACTCTATTATCATTTAATCACTCTATGGTTATTCCAAACCTGTATGACTTTCTTCTGCGCAAGACAAATAAAGATATTTTTAAAAAATTGAAAGAAATTGATAACTAAACAACAACAACAACCCTGCTGACTTTCATTGTATAGTAAAAAAATCACATTTCTCAAAATACCTTCACTGACATAAGGTTGAAACCAAGATCAGAACCACACCAGAAGTAATGTCTGTATAAAACTATTAATGATAATTCATATCCAGAATAATTGCTTGTTTAAATAATCTATGTCTGTTTATTAGTTCATCATTTTTTATTAGGGCTGTCAAAATGATGAATAATGATTAATAACATCCAGAAAAGACTTTACATATTGTATGTCTGTGAATTGTGCGTATTAATTTATGCTTAAAAAACTTGTTTGAAAAAAATATGAAAATTAATAAATGTTAATATGCAATTTTGATTATTTAAAAAATACATTATACAGTGCCTTTGCGCACACACACGCACATATATACTGTATACATGGTCAAATATATTGTGTAAACTAACATCTTCTGGATGTGATTATTCATTTTGTCAGCTCTATTTTCTATTTAGAAACATATCCACAAAAATGTACTGTATTTGTTTAAATAATTTACATTTTTTTTTATATTTGCCAATTATTTAAATTATATATAGATATTTCTTAATGTTACTATTTCGTATTTTATTAAACTTTTGTGTATCTGTTTTTGATATAAAAATGATTATGCAAACAGAAATATCTAAATATCTTACTCTTCATGCGAATAATCAGGAGTAAATATTTACTGTACTGCAAACACAGCCTCCTGATATCACTTCAGGTCCCTGTTGTACTGTATATTTACACATAAACAGACCCCATAGAAACAGTGCTGAACCTGTGGTGTCGATGACACAGCCGCCCGCCTCTCTGATGATGACAGCAGCCGCTGCGATGTCCCAGCAGTGCAGGCCGTACTGGTAATAAGCCTCCGCCGCCCCACTGGCTATATGACAAAGTGCTAGTGTTGAGCTGCCAATGATCCTCACACTGTGGGTCAAAGGTCATGGATAGGATATCAGGACAGACACAGCTCACATGTGCGTGGCTTCGCATGAGTTATATAGATCGTGGCAGGCGTGTGTCCTGGACTTACCCGTGAGTGGGGGCACTCAACAACTTCTTCATATTTCCTAAAAAGATGTCCAGTGTCGCCGGATCTCTCTTTGCACCGATTTCTGTTAAAATAAGGGCCTTGGACACATCTGAAGCAGACAATATCTGATGAGTGAAACAAAAAAAAGGGTAACGAAGAAATTGCAATTGGTAAACACCACCTTTTTCTTTGGAAACATGCAGCCGCACGCCATTGCAGAACGCC
The DNA here is from genome assembly GCA_033220385.1 of Triplophysa yarkandensis. Lineage (NCBI taxonomy): Eukaryota > Metazoa > Chordata > Actinopteri > Cypriniformes > Nemacheilidae > Triplophysa > Triplophysa yarkandensis. The sequence goes on from CM065676.1 coordinate 2,558,647, forward strand.
CCGTGTCCTTTCCGGGCCGTATACAGCGTCCCATCAAAGCAGTGGTATATGACCCCGAACTCCAGCTGAAATTGTAGAGAGGATTGAACATTACAAGTGCATCTTAAGACGATGTGAAGAAACGTTGAAGAGAGCAGAGATTCACCTCTTTCTTTACGGCAAACCCGATACTAACCGCCACCATTGGGAAACTGCAATTGCAAAGCATTTTGGGTTGGGAAGGGAGCGATGTACACTCAGAGGCCTGAAACACTTGTAATCGAATGGAGACGCATGGTGTACCTATGCACGAAATTACACGTCCCGTCTATGGGATCTATTATCCAAGTGGGACTATCTGTCAATTCACACCTCTCCCCAGCAGCGGATGATTCCTCACCGATGAACCTAAACACAGAATACATCAAATGATGTCATCAAAAATACACCAACAGACCCAAACAGAATGATATATCACAATGAGTGTATAATACTAAAAAACTAAAAAAATAACAATTTAAATTGAATTCTACATATACTGCTTGAGTTATGGAGGTCTTGTAATATATACATATATACGTCTACTGTCTACCCTATGTGCTTACATGCAAAATACATATACTGTATATATTGAGTGGTTATTTAAATATAAGTAAATAATTTCAAAGGATTTAGATTTTTGTGAAAGAACAGTACCGTATTATTTTACTCTGGCTTCCCAAATAAGACTGCAAGGAGACACAGCCGGATGTATGGTTTAAGACGTATTTACATAAAAGTAAACAAGCTTATCTTAAGTCACTAATCTGTGGTGACAGTAAGCTCTCTCGGGTGTGTTTGGGTGTACCTGTGTGAGTGGTATTTCTCCTGAGCGTGGAGATTATCAGCTCCTCCACCTGATGGTCGGCCTCCGTCACCAGGTCCGTGGGGGTGCTTTTGCTCCTCACACGCTTCTCCTGCTTCACCGCTGTCTGAACCACCTGACGGTGACACCACAAACTACGTTGTATTATCATGTTTAAATGAATACAGGTTGAATAACATTACCATTAGTATGATAATATATCCGTTCTGTGATATTGAGGTGTAAGACCATCAGAACTTCAATGTAAGAATATCTTACATTTACATTTAGGCCTTTAGCAGGCTCTTTGTGCCCAAAGAATCGAGGAGACAACAAAGAGGTAAAGAGTAGGGAGGGATCCTGAATATGTTGGTTGCGATATGGCATATTAAAAGATGAGAATGAGAATAAAACGTTCTGTTAACATGCACAATGATGTTAAAACAATGGAAAGCATTCCCTGTGAGTTGCTATACGGTCTCTGTCTTTAATTCGCACGCATATAACAATCACATTTACACAAATATCACACACACACACACACACACACACACACACACACACACACACACACACACACACACACACACACACGACATCTGTCTCGGCTCATATCTCATGGTTTATGCTTTCCGTGCAGAGTGGATACTTCCATAAGCGGTCTAAGGGCCATTGCGGTCTCTTTCTCTCACCTGTAAAGGCCACGGCACAAATCACCGAGATCAAGCTCCGTTACATGTTTCTCATGAAATATACATGCTTGCTCTCACAAATCTACCCCCCCCTCCACAGAGTGACGGCTCTATAATTCTCACGCTGGATCGAATTATAAAAGCGGTCAGAATTACCTCAATCATCATTTACTTCATTTCAACTCTAACGTTCGACCTTCGGCAAGCATGGACCCCAGGGTTCTTTAACTTCGGGCTGGTTTGATATTCTGAGAGAGAAGGGTTGGTTTCCCATTTTCTTTTTGTACAACTTGAGTTGAACTCAAGATGAAAACCGCCGTTCAAACTATATTTTAAGCTTCATTTTAGTATTTATTATAATATATAATATATTTTGTATACCTTTAAGCTAATCTTTGACCATGAAAATGACATATTTAAATGTTTTTTGTATATAGCTCTACACCTTCCTCCACAACAGTGAAGTTTCGGTCTAAACTGAAAGTGAAACTGAGAGCTGACACAGGAGCACAGCGAGGTTTTAAGGCCCAATTCATGTGCCGTCCTTGCATCTCTCATTCGGTTACATAGGACGGATTCATAGGACCGGATAATTTGACGTGGTTTATTCATGCCGACATCGTGATCGCATTTCTCCCTGTAAACTTTAGTTGTACGGAGAAATTTCTCAGCGATGGGTTTAAGCGATACATTAACATACGGTTTGTCTTATTAAAAATCATGTTAAATCGCATTCATAACTTGATTGTCAGCACGTGGTGACTTTAAATGACCTCTTATGCGGAAGCATCACCACATCGATACCGCGCTCGGTCAAAACTGCAACATTTTACAACATATCACAAGTTGATTCCCGAACTTTAAATACACTCAAGACCTCTGTGTCCCTTTCTGTTAGGAAGAATTGGCAAATGTCAGATATGATGAAAAGTGTTCCGTCCAGTGGTTAAAGGACACAGAGAATGTTTTGGGTGAAGATCACAGGCGTCGGACAGATGGGCGAACGGTGGGGATTTTATAATCCGCTGCTACACACGGACACAGAAAGTGGTGACACCGATAAAATGAGGTATGCAATTAAACATAAATAACAAGACTTTAACTTGCACCCTCACACACATACACACAACGATAGAAAGAGGACAAGATCTGTCTGAGACACACAAAGACACACAGGATCGATTCAAGTCTCGCAAAAAAAAGAAGCGATTTGTGTGTACATGATACGGATGTACTATAGTTAAACAGGTCTCGTTGTGAGATAGGACTGATCTTTAACATGACATAAGCGCTGGATTATTTTACGGTGGTAAATTACGGCTTGTCTTTGTTTGGTTCAGACGTGGCCTGTGATGTTAGAGCTCTGGAGCGAGTAGACTAGATCGAAAATGCACTGGGAATCATTATTGATAATGCATTCATTACAGGTGTAATTGTTAAAAATAAACCAATTTACTCCGAATAAATGTGCGGTCTCTACTGAAATAACTGAATTCATCTTCTGTCTATAGTGGGGATCGTACAATCACATCAGGAGAAGAGAGGGAGAGATGATATTTACATAAAAATATATTAAACAACATATAGATGAACACTTGAATGAAGGCAATTCAAGTTAAGGAATTAAATGATGGATGTTAAGAACTGAACAAAAGTAATGACTTCAATTTCAATACATATGAGAGAAAATATAACACAAATACTTGTAAAGAATGAATTATATGTTAGATCTAAAACATGAGTGTCTGTACATCATGTGTATGTATACTGGGAATACGACATTAGTTTTTATATATACACGCACACACACACACACACACACACACACACACACACACACACACACACACACACACACACACACACACATACACACACACACACACACTCACGTACACACACACACACACACACACTCACGTACACACACACACACACACACACACACACACACACACACACACACACACACACACACACACACACTCACGTACACACACACTCACGTACACACACACACTCACGTACACACACACACACACACACACACACACACACACACACACACACACACACACACACACACACACACACACACACACACACACACACACACACACACACACACACACACACACGTACACACATTTATATGTGTATGTATGTATATACAATTGTTCGTCGTTTATTTTTCTTAAATATATTTTTTTAAACATATGCAGGGATGTGAACCTGCTCATTTATAATGCAGAGTACACAAACAAATATTACGTTAACTAAAACTTTATTTTTTTCATTATTTTTAATTTTAAGAGTCATGTTAAAGGGATGATTCTTCACAGAATGACAATACGGTCATGAATTACTTATGTATTTTGTGTCATTTTGTATACAGTTCTTTGTTTGGTTAAAAACAAAGACAGATATTTGGAGGAATGCTGGCAACTCAACAGTTCTTGGACCCCATTGACTTCCATATTAGGGAATATTTGTTATCCTACATTTTTAAAATATGTCAATTTGTGTTTAACAGAATCAAAAAATAATACAAGTATTTTCCTAGCTTTGTAAGTCAATGGGTTCCAAGAACGGTTTGCTTACAAGCATTCTTCCAAATATCTTTGTGTCGATCAGAACGATTTATACAGATTTGAAACAACGGAGTAAATCGCTTGCCAGCCCTAAAAACGTGTTTTTTCCAGCCAAACAAATCTCGTCTTAAATCGGGGGACAACATCAACAAGGATGTTCATGTTGACATTCTCCCGTCATAATAAAAAAATGCGTGTCACGTCCAATTATAACTATGCATTTTTTGAGTCCTTTCGTTAATAGCAGCGCTATTATAAATAAGTACAACGATGGTGGGCAAAACGCCTTCGATACCTTTTTGCAGACTCTATAATAAGTCTTTGATGGAGAAGTTGTTTCCATATTAATTGTGTTCCCTCTGTCTGACCCTAAACAGAGAGCTTTACTAATCCATACCCCCCCATACACACACATAAAGATCGAAAGCGAGACAGAGACCCCCACGAGCCCCTGACCCCGAACTCCCTCTTCCACCCCAATTCGTTCACTTTCCCGGAGTACGGAAAAACCGAGGAAAACTCGGCAAAGTCACCAGAATTTCTCTTCCTCGCTGTCTTTCACAGAATCAGACGCAAGCAAATGAACAGACACTCACCCCGGTTAAGGTCTTAATGTTGTGCAGTGCATTCTGGGCCTCCAGGGCAGCTTTCCGTGTGTAGAATGTGACAAAACAGCACCCTAGGAAAACAAACGAGAAGAGAGAGAGAACGAGAGAGAGAGGGGTAAGCATTTTAACCATGCAATAAGCCAAGTGGATTTGATCTTTTCTTTTCGTCTCACTACCTGCTGGGAGAGAAAACAATCTCACTGCTGTCATACAAATCTCTGCCAAACTACTCCGGAGAGAAGATAAGGGACGAAGCGAGAGATCGCGCGCGAGAGAATGATAGATTCCAAAACTGATCTAACACCAGACACGACGCCACGACTTGAGAATGTTTTCTGCGCTTGCTGTCGCTGAAAGCGCGAAGGCTGGAAGTGACAGAAATCAAAGCCAATAAGCAAATATTACACGGTTAATATACAGCAATGTGAATAACGAGTGGGTTTTTGTTATCTCTATTTAAAAAAGAGAAGGCGATAAACTGTGGTGTTTAATAGAGATCCCCTGAATTTTACATTTGAACGTTCTCTATACGGCGGTTTTAATATACTGGAAGGTGAACTTGAGTATTTTGGCTCTCATTAACGCGGTTGTCGCAGGAGATCAGGTCGTGTGAGCTTGCGTTGACTGGAGGCCGGGAGATTTGGGCATAGTTTCAAACAACATGAACAAGTGGTATCGTGTGTGTGCACTTTTGTGACCCAAACTTAACTTCCGGTTCACACTCAGAAATTCAAGGAAACGATGTTAATTCTTTTGAGAAAAAAAAAGGCATGACCAAAAAAAATCACGGTATGAGAACATTTATTTAGCGGTATGGGAAGATTTTATTTCGAAGCGACGATATCTTTGACGGTATAGTTTTTTTATCTAGGTAGTCTTTCAAGTAAATGTGCAAAAGGGCTTTATATAATGAATAAATTTGAATGCTTAAGAAGGAAAATGACTTGACTCGAGATTGTTTCATTTTTATTTTAACCTTATAAACAAACAAATCATGACTTTAGATTAACAACAAATTTCACAGTATATCGAATTTTACACTTTAATGTGGACCGAACTTTTTATGATAAACATCGTACAGATAGAAAATATATCCCAAGTATGTCCCATTCAAAGAACTAATAAGTAATAAATATTCATATTCTCAGCCTCACGTTTGCCCGCATTTCGCGGAATAAAAATGATTTTATTGTACACATTTCTTTTTTTCGGTAACTATTTATACCGTCATACTGCCCATCACTATCAGTCTAATTCTATTTTGGGTCGTTAAACTGAACTAAACTCAAAAGTTGATAATGATATTAACTTTAAAAGCAACTTTAAAAATTACATTTAAGCAATGGCTTGGCAATTAATTATTGATATAAATAATAAGCATATACATTGATTTAACATAAACAGTTATAATATTAGTTGCGTGCCAGCTCCATTTAACAAACACAAAGGAGAAGTTTACTTGATGTCGTGCACATTTGTGTGTCCAATGAAACCTGAATGAGTGCATAGGTACATGCATTTATTATATACAATATCAAATTCTGATGATCAAATACAAGTTTTCAGAAATATAAGTATCAACAACAAGAGGACTTATTGACGTGGAACAGAATGTTGAAATATTTAGAATTTTGACCAAAATGAACAATTTGCGAGAAACTGGATGGCTTAGACCCAAATCAACAACCAAGATTGTTTAAGCTGAAAGTTATGTTTAAAACACATGAATACATACAATGTTTGTCTCACTAACTGTTTCACGAACTTCTAGAGAAAGAGCGAGGGCATGAAAGAGACTTGGCCGGATAAAGCAAGGCCTCGCTCGCCACTGGCATGAGTGCGGTACAGTCCGTAGCCAACACGATCCTTTTCCGGACACAGCTCTAAACAAACCCACTGAAACCATACACATTGAAACTCCCATTACTCAACAATGACATTACCGGTGGCTGAATGGTTCCGGTCCATTAACACAAGGCCTTCAGGTTCAGAGCCAATTAGAGCTGACCCATGAGCTGACGTGTTAATAAGAGCCCATATCAGATCCGTCATCGTGCCTGAAGGAAACCATTGACCCAAGGGTTGTCCAGATGGGAATGTAGTGTATTATACTGTGAGATGCACAAAACGCTTGGGCAAATAACAAGTAGACCTCTGAATATTCTATACAAAGGTGGCATCAATGATTGGCTCGAATAATATCATCTTGAGTGTCAGGATTTAGCTTGATGTTTCCTAGTAAGAGATAAGAGTTGTGTTTGACACACACCAATAAACGCTTCTGTATGTTGGAGATGTAGAAAATAAAGACACCCAACAACAAAACAAACGGTGGTTGGTGGCTCCACATGTCAATCACAGAGATTCTTCATGTCTAAGCCGCCGGTTCTTGGCAGGAACCAGCAGCAATGTGGACCAGATGCCGTCGGTCAAAATCCTGGCGGTGCAGAAACACACAGGAGGCGAAGACTCATCTCATCCACAAATATCTCCAGACCTCCTCCAAACATGGCCTCGTTCAGGAAGCTTTTCGCCTAAGTAGTTCTCAAATGATGAGTTTGTGAATGTAATCAAACGCATTCGATGCGGCGTTTACATCATTCCGGCCAATTTGTTGTTTCGGGAATGTCGTGTGGAATTTGAAAACCCATTCAGGAATGGAAACACTAATGATTTAGACACATTTGTTCTGCTTGGGTTGCATGGCTGGCGTCCGGAATGACAATATCTAAGAACGCTTGATGAAGGTATTGACAGAAATTCGTTCTGCGTGTGGTTTAGCCATGAGGTCCCGTGTGTATGACGGACTATTCCCTCGCATCAGAAGTTATGGAAGTGCGCACAAATGTTTGTGTACAGAGATTTGAGTTAATACCGCATGAGCCTTAACACTTCCCAGCTATTCTGATAGTATTACAACATGAGCCCATAATACTCCATCGGTATTAATAACACGCCAGGAAAAAGAAGTAATGGCATGTGACGTTGCGTAATATGGACACATGTGATTCAGATTTGTTGGGAACATTTACATTTTCAAAAACAAGATACAAAATAACTACACAAACAAAACATAAGAAAGTATATAAAATAATGACGTTATATTATATCATGTCATTATTTTGTCATTTTTAACATTGACTTTCTTTCCTCCATAAAATAAAATATTTAAAAGTAACTTGATTAACATTTGCACCCGTTCATTTCTGCTGTACGGATACAAAACCAACGCAAGTGAATGGGGGCATTAATCAACATTCTTCAAAATATCTTATCTGATATATTATATGTTATATATTATATTATATGATGTTATGTTATGTTATAGTTTCTTTGAAAAACTGAAGATCCATTATCTCAAAACAACATTTCTGTCATTTTTTACCCACCCACTTGATATTTCGAACCCGTACTGCTTTGTTTTTCCAGTAGAACGCAAGGAAAATATTTTGAAGGACATTGGTAACAAAAAAAAACCTTCTTCTATCTTCTGCACTAGGAAAACTCTTGGCTTTAACACGTCGGCCTCTTTTCCGAAACACAGCTTCCAAACGAATAAAAATGTTGCCTTCAAAATTACACGCTCCTTTCCAACACTCATTTCATCTGGGTTTGGAGATCTATCTTATTCTCGAGCTGTCAGCGAAAGCAAGGCCAACGCTTGCTTTCTGGTCTTCTGGCACCGTCTCATTCCTCTACAGCCAGAGGTTGGGTTACGGCACCAGAACTTTTGACATGCCCAGGCAGCGAGGTCAGGCCGGCCGCTGTGCTGTTTCCACGTTGGCATGTGCCAGGGACTGCTGACACGCAGTGCTGCCACACCTGAGACGGATAAGACGGGATAAACCCGCGAGGCGTGTAACCACCTCAAGAGCTCCGTGACCGTCTTTAATCGTGCTGAGAATTGCTGACGGGCCGACTCTGTGATTTCAGGCCAGGATCAGTCCAGAGGTCTCATGTTCGACTCAAAAAAGGATTTTATTTCATGTCTGATCCGTGAACGATTCACCCGCGCACATTTTTCCAAAATGTTTGCCTTGTTCATCTTTTATTACAATGTTATAACTCGACTCGGAAAATCCTATGAGCAAGGCTGCTTTAAGGTCATTTACGTCAAAAGTGGAATAAAATGCCCCTTTTTTACCTCATGATTCTAGAACAATGTCCTCAAAGCAAAAATTACAATAATTATTATACATTTATCAGGTTTTTATCTAACATAATGAACCACTTCTTCATTCGGCTCCAGTCTTCTTTCCCTTTCATTAAAGTGATAGTTCACCCAAAAATGAAAATCATGCCATCATTTACTCCTCTTGTCGTTTAAACCTTCACTAAAGTGTCTGGGGTAATGGTTTACATCTATATTTTATATCTTGATCCAATTTATAATTATAAATTATAATAAACAATGTTTTACAAACAAATGGTTAATTAAATAAAACAAACTAATTATGAATAGGATGAAGTAATGCGTGAAAAACTAAAAGAGATGTTTTATGAAAGTTGATCACCCATTTACCTCTACTGTTTGGAAAGGTACTGATATTCTTCGAAATATCTTCTTTTGTGTCGTTTAGGTTAATGACAAAATTATCATTTTTTGGACAAACTACAACTTTAAACTGTGTACACATACAGACTTAAACATTTCGTGTGATTCCCATCCTATTTCTATTCTAACTGTATCATTAAAATGTCACATTACGCCTCTTGTTACCTCCAAGTCATCTCGATAATCTAAAAGAACTGCCAATAATTCCCAGAATCTGCTTTTGATCTGTAATATGAGACAGACTGTCCGATGCCTGGCAGGTACAGACTCAGCACCACGAACACAAACGCACATCTGTTCGAATTCATTTCCATACATTAGCATAACACGTCCGCATTTGGCCTTAGAGGACGAGCTCAACGCACTCGCACAAACTCACACATTTGTGTGGTTCTGTGTCTGTGCTACGTGTCCGGAAAAGACGCGCACACACAAACGCATTCATTCATCCTGTGTGTGTGTGTGTGTGTGTGTGTGACGGACTTCAAAGGCACACAGGAATACATCTTTACTAAAGAACCCCAGCTGCTCATGGCTATTTAGCCCTGGACCGCTCTCACATCACTCAGTCAACAAGGGACAGTCTGTATCTGTGTGTGTGTGCGTGTGCGTGTGTGTGTGTGTGTGCGCGGCCCGGCTCTGATAAACAATTCCTGCTCTTCACCTCTGGGTGCATTTATATTCTGCGCCTTCATTTGGCTTCACACACCCGGGGCAGACGATCTGTGAGGCCGTCTGTTCGGACTACGGAGGCCGGGCCGGGATGAGACCTTCCACTTTGAATCGGCACAGCGTGTGTTTCGGATGCTCCCGCCCACTCTTGCTGGGACCGGGAGTGTGAGCTGGAACTTCTTTTTGGGTCTGAAAAGTGTCGCTGGCCCGATATGGAAACATTCCACGCTGATCGGGGATGGACAAGAATGGCGCCGGCCCAGGAATGAAAATTCTATCATCATTTGTTCAGTCGTGTTGCATTTGAAACCAGTACGTGACTCCGTCTGCTGTGTTATGCTGGAGAAGATATTTTAAAGAATGTCTCTGAGGTCTCTTGTCAAGTGAATGGGTTTAATGTTTTTTTACCATGATTCTTTGAATTTTTGTAGTGATCTGCACAAGAAAAGAAAGATGGAAACGACAGGAAGATGAGTTAATCCTGTGCACCATCCCTTTAAAAAACGCCCTTGTACAGTCCAACTGTATAACATTTACAAAAGCAACACAACACGCAAAGTAAAACTGTATGACACCAAAATACAATGAATATAAAGCACGTTTCTGCAGAAAGCAAAAGAAGATATTTTGAAGAACGTCTCGGTGGTTTTGTGTCTCCACACTGAAAGTCAGAAGGTCGAATGCTGTTTCTTTACCGACTGTCTTTAAACTATTTTCTTCTGTGCTCGGCAGAAGATGAAGTTCAAGTTTGACCAGAGGTTGAGTAAATCGGGCAAGGATATTCATTTTTAAGTGAACTGTCCCCTTACAGCTTTTGTTTTCCACCAGGAACCAGAAATGGAAATATCCAGCTACAAAGATATTTTGAAGAATGTCAGTCACCATACTCGAAAGATAAAAAAATATTTTCCCTTGTGTTCTACAGTCATTTATTAGTATTGAACAATACACGTTTTTCGTTTTTGGAAACTATTCCTTCATTTTCACAACATGAACTTTATTTCCATATGTATGCAAGTAGATTTTAATAGGTTATTAACCTAGTTAGTTATTACCTCCCAAGTTTTATAGAAGACTTTCCCCAGCCACAGGTTCTAGGTCAAGCTGGGTTAAAATGACAGAAATGGCGGAATTGCTGGCGTTATCCAAAACATTGCTTAAGGACACTTCAATGTCCGTTAACTGGCACACTTTTCTTAAAATAATTCGTCCATTAATTGGTAATTCCAAAGGTGAAAATCTGTCCTCGTGGGGAAGGCAAAAAGAAAAAACCAAATACTTTCAGCGAGAAAATATCTTAATTGGTGAACGCCACAGGGAAAGACGGCTGCGGCGGGACGCGCGGGAAGTTAACGCTCGCGCCATGACTTTATTGAAAGATTTCTCCACTGAAACGGTCTAATTTAGCAGCTGGAGCCATGCACGGGCGACCTTTTGCTAAATGAAAATGTGGCAGAGTGCTGAAGGTTGGCGCTGACCATTATTGCTCGACGGCCGTGTCAGAGGCCTTGACGAAGCGAGACCTGAGAGAAACACTCGGACAGAACTAAAGGGGCGCTCATAACCTCGCGTGAAAGCCAGGCGCACATCTCGGCTCTGACTGAAAGGCCTGACGCGCAACTGTGTGTGCGTTGAGAGAAAGATCAGGGTTTAAAAAATAATGCCCTTGCCCTCTACCCTGACTCATCGGCCAAAATAGAGAAAGGAAATGGAATGGGCGGCACCGTAACCGTGGACATGCCATCTTCCTTTCTGAGTGTTACCTCTGACCCACTCCACACAAGTGGGGCTAATGCCTACAATTTAACTTGGTTACAAAACCCAGTGAGCTGCCGTGTTGTCGACCGCCTACGTGGGCAGCTGCCCTTCGGTAACTGTTTCGAAACGCTCTGTTCACCAAAAAGACGCAACCATTAATTTGAACTCAGCTTGGTGTTAGTATGGTGCTAAGCCAACTGTGTGGACTAAAGTTGTGTCTAACATATAATACACTACTTATTAAACTATGTTCTATGGCCTTCTCATCTAGTGTATGAATTTAAAAGGGTTATAACATCCTAAATGGAATACTTTACGGATTTATGCTAATTGGTCGTACTAGCGTTTTTTGAACGACGGCAAATGAAAAGTGTGTTTGTTTGTTTCTCCCAAAAGGAACCGACAGATTAAAGCAAACAAATTCCACGTGGGAACTTTGTTTTGAACCACGGTATTAGTGGAAAACCCAAACAGTAACTTACCCTTACCTTACTAAAATGACCATGATTTTACCATTGCTTTTCGAATCTAAGCTATTGCGATACAAATCCATTTGCAAGAAAATGACAATTTGAGACACCTAAAATAAAAGACGCAACGTAAACAAGAAGTGATGCATACCTTTACTCTGTGGCGGGTTCTGGCTGCGATCTCGCAGTATGTTGATCTGGTAAACGGCTCCGTAAGGCTCGAACAGCTCCTTCAGCTCTTTCTCGGACCAAGAGCGTGGGATCTGTCCCACGAACATCTTAATGGCGTCCGGATCCGGCTGGTCCGAGTGTTCCAGGGCGCCGTTCATCTTCCCGGCTGTACCGTTACTGCAAAGAAAGAGACCAATGGTTATTTGGTGATGTGCTGAAGACACCTGAGGGTATAGAAAGAAGGCGAGGGAGGAGGTTCGGTCTCAACGCTCACAGTGAGACCAGCTGTGGGACGGTCAGATCGACAACTGCTCTTCATTAAAGCAGGAAGACACGGAGACAAACGCTGATTAAAATCACAGCAATGTTATTACACCCAGCATGTGCGAGATGTGTGTGCGTTAATGTTGTGCTTATTGAGCAGGTAAACAGGCTACAAGAGAGGGTAGAACAAATCTGCCAAACCAAACTTGATTCCAACAGATAGAGTTGGTTGGATATGGAAAGCAACGCCGCCAAACTTAAAGAGTATAGAACCCAACGAAGGTAAGTTACTCAACAGCAGCCGTTCCCATTGCCTTGCATTCGATTTGTGTCCATACAAAAGACTTAAATTGGCCTTCAACGCCAACACTCTTCAAAACATCTGCGAAAAAGTTCAAGTTTCCAAACAAGCTCGTCCAACTGAGACGACGGAGCTGAAATATTTTCTGTGGTCAATCAACAATGCCACGGTCGCTGTCAATACAGCTTAACTTCATCCCAAAGCATTCCCTCCGCTGCTGTCACACATAATCAATAGAAGCAGAATTGAACAAGATCATGACATACAACCAAGCTCAGCCGTGTCGCAAATCACTTACGTGTCACCAAGATGGCCATCTTGCAAGTTCAAGGAGTTCATTGTGTGCTTGTGATGTAACGGTTCCCGATGAGTTTTATCGACCCCAACGCACAAGAACGCGAATACCAAAATGCACGAATCCCGTCGGAACCAGCTCCAAAAAAAACTTCGATCTGAAATGTTGTTAAGATGAGACCCGCCCACCTGCTGGCTTTCACAAAGACGAAAAATAAAGAACAGAACTGAAAATTCCTGACGGCTTCCTCACGGGACTAATTATCGCGCTTAGCGTTCGGAGTGTGAGCCTGCTCGCTGTGCAAACGTCTTCCTTTGGAAACAGGCTTCACTCCAAGGACATATTGACATAAATTAGGCATTATTCTCCGAACAAATTAGAAATGGCAGTTTCTGTATTCAGTCATTTGTGCCAGGCGGATTATGGAGTGGATTCGAGGAACTCAACGAGAGGGAGGCGTTGCATTGGATGCTTTACTCTTCTGCAATAAAAGATATAAACAAACTGTCAACCATCTTAATAACGCTGAACTCTTTCCAATCCGCCCAGACCGTTTATGCGAACGCTTCATTAAACATTACGATGACAAAGTCATGAACTCAAGTTATGCGTTATATAAATGATACATATTAACACCTGTTCAGTATTCAGCTGCTGGGTCTCGCCCTGTAGACTAGGGTGAACATTTAATAGACGTAAAAAAAAAAAAAAATAACTCTACAAGGGTGATAAAATAACAAAAATAAGATGTGCTTCTGGAATTTGTACACATTTTTTTTTCTCGACACAATCAAGTCAACCGCGCGGCCATTCTATTCCTAACAACAAGGCCTAGAGTTAAACAGAAGCGACGTATAGTGAAAGTGAAAAGGTTAAAGATAAAGCGAAGAAGACACAGACCTCTGGACTCGATTCATCCATCTCTTGCAGAAGGACCCTATTCTCTCCGCGGAGACGCCCAAGTCTTTGAGCGACTTAAAGGACATTGCTGAATGCGCCGCGGGAAAGCTGCCCCCTCGGGTCCCCACGGCAACCGCTGCTCAGCTACCCCCACCCCGATAAATCCCCCGGCAGTTTCCGCGGTGATAAGGGCACCCCTGGCCACCGATCAAAAAGCAATAATGGCGAGGAAAGCGGGCATGACACAGTCGCAGGGGCCAAGTGCCAGAAACCTGACTCTGATACACAGAAAGGGATGGGACTGCGAGTGTCAGGGTGCCGTGTGTGCATGAGTGTGCGCGCGCCCGCGCGTGTCACAATCAGTAATTGTTTCGTTCGACAAGGCCTGCCTGCAAGAACACAAAGGCTCGAGTCACAGAAGGCCTGTAACAGCGTGCTATAGAACACACGCACACGCAAGCCTCGAGCTGAGGGTCGAGAACCGGTTCATATGCAAAACCGGTATGGGTATATGGCTGTTGTCGATAATGATGACGTTTGTAAATCATTCTGAAAGTATGAAAATATCAGTCTACAACTCTGTTATCATGCTGTTGCAAACAATGAAATACCGACCGATAAATACATCATTAAACATGAAAAAAACGTAAACGCCTTAAGTGTGAATCACACGCTCAACGTTCTCATTCCATTGTGCGGAAATGTCAATGAAACACTTGTCGCACACAAATCTCCTAACTTCCTTTAAGTATCTCGGAACTAATGGAGCAATAGAGTCAAACGAAAACAAGAGTTTAAGAATTTAAACAATCATTTCAAAAACACCTTGAACATCCGTCTCGTCGACTCTCTCTTTAACGCTCAGTAACTGTTTGTCCAAGCAATGGAAGACAGACAACCGATTGAAGGAATGTTTGCAACTAGGCCTACAGAGGGCATTTAAGTTAGGATGAATTATCTGGCGCTCCTGCAGAATCTTTAAGGAGGTGGATACTGGAGATACATCCCCGTCCCTACAGAGGCCTGAGGAGAGACGCCGACAGTGTAAATACATTGGCCTTTATTTAGACCATCTTTCTTCTACTCTTCTATGCTGACAAGGTTGAAAAAGCAAGTGAAAATAAAAGTGTGTGTGCGTGCGTGTGTGTGTGTGTGTGTGTGTGTGTGTGTGTGCATGCGCGCATGCGTGCGTGCGTGTGTAAGACCTGAGGCTCAGATTAAGTTGTCAAGAGGATGTACTCCTGCCATAAAATTCTCTCTCTCTCTTCCTCTCTCGTTCCATCCACTTCTCTCTCAATTTGAGTCAATTGTCTGCCTTAATGGCTTAACTAGACCTTCCTTCAGGCCGAGCTGCTCTTAAGGTATGTGCGCGGATCGCTGATGTAAGGGAGTCTGAAACACACGCACACGCTTCTGCACTTACAGTTCAAACCAGCACAATAGGAATTCTGCGAGCGAGGTCATCATTTCTTCGTGGACAACCTGTGCTGTTGCATAAATAAAATATCGTAAGTCATGGTCGGAGGCGTAGTGACGGCTACGCCGAAGTCATTTAAAGCCAGAACGTCTTTATTTAAGTTATTTAAACTGTAAATCACGATGTGGCGCACAATGCCAAACACCTCGCTAACTATTATTAATGCTCTAAGAAAGGATGGCAGCAACAATACAATAAAAGTATCAATGTTTGATGAAGTATTTACTGAGGTTGGCAAGTATCGCTGGTATTAATGCTGCGGTTTGGAGTAACCGTAGTTGTAAACTTGCATTGCCGATATGAACGATGCGATTGCATCTCGTAAAAAATACGTAATAAATGCCATTGATTCATGAATATGTGCTATCTTCAGTTAAAGTCACTTGGTATTGGATTATTTCACCCCTTAAAATGTTTATTTTTTAACATTTCTTCATGCCTTATAGTATACAGTATATGTCTCATAGTAGGATAAATGAGAATATTTTTCAAAAGTGCCCCATTACATTTTTGGTGTACTACATTCTTCAAAATATCTCATTATGTGTTCTACAGAACAAAAAACATGGACCCTGCCTGTGAAAACCAGCCTAAAGGAAGAAAATCTAATTCTGAGAATAAAGGTTTTAAAGTTTGATTTGACCGATTATTTTAATATAATTTCAATCCTTTACCTGGTTATCCTCAGGCGATATTAAATACTTCAATTTTATATTCTAAAAGAACGGTCCAAACATTGTGTAGAAGGATTTTATGTATAAAATGACTTTAGCTTTCCACAGGTAGGCTCACATATATGGTAATTGTGGTACTATGGTAGTCAATGGATCCAAAAATATTTTCCCACGAGCATTCTTCCAAATATCTTTCCTGTGTTCATCTGAACAAATAAATGTATGTAGATTTGAAACATCTCAACGGTGATGTAATGACGAAATTTAAGTTTTGGAGCAGTTTTAAGGGAAATATGATTGGCATTGTCGTTGATACAAACACATAAACGATTCAATTTTGTTACATTAACCTATGTCAAAGTAAGAACACAACGGTACGGCAATGCCACAGATGCAATTGAAGTTTTGCAGAGGAAAGCGATAATGGTAAATAAATGATGATTGAATTTTTATTTCTGTGAGCTACACCTTTAATAACAGTGTAATCTTTAAGAAATAAAATAATAGTTTGACTCGACACAATCATAAAGAAAGATGCACGAATGCATTCTCAGGTGTGCATATACTGACCAATAATGCATTTCCAAAAAAGAATTTAGTGCTGAATGTTTCATAAAATATATCTGCATTAAGTTTAGGATTCAGTTGTGGCTTTTTGTGAAAAATTGTTACCGTAGACATACATGCCTTTGATAAATATATATATGTATATATAATGTATGATTTCAAAGTACAGCAGTGATAAAGCCAAAATAAATCCATCAAAAATGAGACACACACACACACACACACACACACACACACACACACACACACACACACACACACACACACACACACACACACACACACACACACACACACACACACACACACACACACACACACACACACACGTCAGCTGTGCTCGTATTTAAATGGAGGAAATTACAGTCTTGCAACTTCCCCCCCAGCTGCCTGTCAGCTCGTGTGTGTGTCTGTGTGTGTGTGTGTGTCTGTGTGTGTGTGTGTGTGTGTGTGTGTGTCTGTCTGTGTGTGTGTGCGTGTGTGTGTGTGTAAGGATGAGGAGGTAAAAGTGATTTTTATTTCTACTTCAATCACATCTTCAGTGCGAGTTAACACTCGACGGTCTGGCAGCTATACTGTCGCACATCTCCACCCGTCTCTCTCTCTCGCTGGCGACAGGTGATGCTTTAATTCCCCTCATCAGTTAAGCTTTATGATCCTAATTAATCTCATTGGACATAAAAATAAGGCGTTCTGCTCCGAGCTTTGAAAAATAAGCAATCCATCCACACTTAATCGGGAAGATTTATCTCTGTTTCTCCACGGTTCATCTATCGCTTCACTTCTCTCTTTCATCAAGTCATAATTTGGGGCTTGTCAATCATATTTGCTGAGTGACTCTGTATGCTGAATATCTCAAAACCGTGCTTTAGTCATTTATGAAAAATAACTATCATATGTTAAGCATTTTGCCCGCAGCGAAACAAAAGAAGATATTTCGAAAGTCGGTCACCGTAGTGCATTTCGCTTCGATGGTATGGATGCAAACCCAAAGGTGCCAGTTCATACGTTCTTCGTAATATCTTCTTTAGTGTCCTATAATGAAACCCTTTTAATATATATGTGAACTATCACTGTAACACACTGTCTACGCAGGAAGCTCACTAGATTTAAAGATGCAGCCAATGAAAAGCCGTCGTCCTTTACAATGTCCTGCGCAAGATGAGCAGATCCAAGCACACACACCGAGGTCAAACACACAGCATGACTCGAGGAAGACATTTCATGCTCATCAAGTGTCAGAACGACGTCAAACTCCGGCTATATTCCAAAAATCACGTTTCCGGCAAACACGGCACACAAAGTGGGCACTAATATAAAAATAAACCCTTATTTTTCAAGGTTCAAGATACGAGCCGAGCCGAGAGATGCAGAGAAAAACAGGCCGGTTTAAGTGTGAAGAATGACACAGATCTGTGTGTGTGGGCATGTGCGAGATGTACGAAACTGTTCTGTTAATCACTCCACTTGTTAAAAGTGTGAAGGGGGGGTGCTATGCAAGTTTCCATGGTAACTCGGGATACGTGAGGTGCTGATGTGATAAATGTCACACTTGCTAATGAAGCAGTGAGCTGGAGAGATGCCGTCTTTCAGCGTTAACAAGCAGACGCGTACACGCACGCTCGTAAACAAGACAATAACTTTTTAACACGCTCGCAGTAAAAACGACTCTTATCCCCGTGTCCGGTGATCAATTTTATTCTGGGGATAATAAATATTCCCATTTTAATTACTGGTTAGAGAACAGGAAAAATGCATCCTTTTTGATAACTGTGCATGGTGGAATTGTGCACCAGTTGTCAATGGATGGCGTATAAACAAATGGAATCATTTCTGCAGCATTTATAGATGTGCGATGGCTATTAAGGTCCAAAATCCAAACACCAGGATAAAGTCAACCGACAGAAATGTGAAAGATTGACCTCATGACAACACACACGTGATAACTGTGACGGAAACGAGGAAATCGAATAAATCGATTAGAACTAATTACATATGAATTGTTTGTTTTTTTCGTTCTGCATAATGATTTATTTGAATGATCAATGTGGTATAAAACTACAAGCCAATTTTTTTATAAAATATATAATATATAATAATAAAATATATAATATATAATAATAAAATATATAATATATAATAATAAAATATATAATATATAATAATAAAATATATAATATATAATAATAAAATATATAATATATAATAATAAAATATATAATATATAATAATAAAATATATAATAAAATGTAAAAAAAACAAGTCATCTCGATTTAGGGAAACCCTTTTAATGTAAATGTTGTGAACATAAACTTCTTTTCTTTACTGCATGTACATGAAAATTTTAAATCAGAATTCACTTTTTTTTTAATTTTGACCTCTTTCTTTAGTTTCAATTTTTAGCAAATAGAACAACATTGTATTTCAAATGTAGAATTTTTTTGTAGATAAGAATTGGATCTGCAAATTATTGTTAAATTATGAAAATCTTGAGTGAAATGATCTCTCTTTTTCTGTCTGTTTTTATCAAGAACGCACAAGATAAATTCAACAGATAACACATGTTATATTACAGACGTATAAATGTAAATAAATAAATGTAAAGATTTTGTGTATTGATTCATTATTATTATTGTTTTGTTATGTGTATTTTTGCTTGTGTGTAAGAGTTCAAATAAATATCCTGAAAATAAATGGATGATATCCTGCTAGAGAATAAAAAAATGCTATACTGTACTTTTCAGAAACACTTACAAGTTACACTACATAAACAAAAGCCACAATTCAATTGTTTGCATTGAGAACTGTTTGTGAAAGTCATCCATGTAACTAAAGGTTTATCTGTTGCAGCAAATTCTCTGACAATAGCATCTATTAAACAAGTTCCGACAGGACAGAAATACTCAAAATAACACGTTTCCCAACTCAGGCCCAAAATGAAATTTAACACAGCCTCACCGTTTTCATGTTACAATAAAAATGACAAATAATATAGCTTATTTGTAGATGTTTTAGATGTTGAAAATGGATTTGTACCTATTTAAATAAATATTATATTTGAAGAATAGCATTATATCATATATATATATATATATATTCTGACAAGGACACTTGAAGTAACGATTTGAAGCTTTGGAAACACTCTTTAGGACACGTGTGTGCCTT
>CM065676.1:2581629-2699129 GCA_033220385.1 Triplophysa yarkandensis
ACTAAGAAATCATGGAGGGGTCTAGAATTTCAGCATATGTGCATTTCCACTGTGAGAGACAGAAATCTAAAAAGAAAAATCCGGAAATCACATTGTATGATTTTTTTAACAATTTATTTCTAAATTACTGTGTTAAATAAGTATTTGATTACTTGCTTATCAGCTAGATTTCTGCCCATTAAAGACCTCTTATTTTGCTTTTAAATAGCCCAGCTACCCCATTCTCACGATTCCTAAATTAGTAGCGTCTGTTTGAGGTCATTGGCTGTCATAAAGCCGCATGTGCACCCGCAATCAATCAAAAGTCTAATTAGCAACATAGGCAAAACCAAAGAGCTGTCAAAAGACACAGGAGATAAAAATGTACACCAAGTGCCAAGCAGCTCAGTGAAAAAGAACAACTGATGGAGCAATTGTCAGAAAATGAGAGAGGCTAATGATGACTGTCAATGTCCCTCGGACTGGGACCCAACAGAAGATCTCTCCTCGTTGGGTATCAATGAAGCTAAGAATGGTGAATAATCAGCCCTGAACTAAACGGGAGGAGCTGGTTAATGCAGTGAAGAGAGCTCGGACCACCGTTTCCAAGGCTACTATCAGTAATACATAAAGACATCGTGGTTTCAAATCATGCATAACACGGAAGGTTGGCCTGCTTAAGTCAAATATCAAGGCCGATCAGAAGTTTTCCAGGGACCATTTCAATGATCCCGAGGAGTCAGGGAAGAAAGTCATGTCGTTAGATGAGACCAAAGTAGAACTTTTAGGTCTTAACTCCATTCGCCGTTTCTGGAGGAAGAAGAATGATGAGTATAATTCCAATAAAGCCATACTTTATTCACTGTATGAAGCATGGAGGTAGAAGCATCATGCTCTGGGGTTGTTTTTGGTCACAGGGTGCAGGACGACTGCACTATATTAAGGAGGGGATGAACGGGACCATGGATTGTGAGATATAGGGCTAGAACCTCCTTCCCTCAGTCAGAGCAATGAAGAGGGCTCGTGGCTGGGTCTTCCAACATGACAATGACCCAAAGCACACAGCCAAGAAAACGAAGGACTGGTTCCATGAGAAGCGTATCAAGATTCTAGAGTGAACTTTTGGAGGGAGCTGAAACTTTGTGTGGCTTAGCGACTGTCCGAAACACAACTGATCTAGAGAAGATCTGTATGGAGGAGTGGGCTAAAATCCCTCCTGCAGTGTGTGTAAACCTGGTTTACCAGAAAAATCCAAGACCCCTCTATGATTTCTAAATTGGAGAGCTTGGAAATTCACAGGGTGATGAAATACTTATTGACCTCACTGTCTTGTAGAAGTAACCATCCAACTTAATCAATAAATCACACAAAACTAAAATGTGTATCCTCTTTGTAGGACAATTACAGTAAATGGTAGAAACGCTGAGAGAAAGTTGAAGAAAACGAAATCAATTAATAATGACAAAATGAAGAGTGTGTGTTGAACAGCAGGCGGGGAGTTTTTGACAGCTGCGATTAGTTGTTGGTCAATCTTTATTGCGCAATGCGGAGATTGAAACTCTAGAAAGACAAAACATGACATCATATGACCGCTCTCACTTGAAACTTTCTGAAAACATAAATAAATAAATATATAGTATTTCTTATTATTTCGTATGCCCTCCTTTGCTAAAATGACATCATAGGTCTTCGCCATGTGATTTGTGTTAGACCCATGTGTATATGTATATTGTGTATATCCCCTTTCTTCCCTTTGTTAGTTTTGAGATGCAATTGAATGGCTCTGAATAGCACATCCATTTATAATACAAATAATGCATACAACTACTGTGAGTTAATAAATGTCTTCAGAAGCGAAACGTTACGTTTGTAAATTAAAATATCTTTAACATATCAAACCTGTAGGGCTTTCTTTCTTTAAAACATTGAAATTATATTTTGAAGAGTGTTGGTTATTGACTCACTTCTGATTAATTTAGATTTCATACAGTAGAAGTGAATCGTGGACACCTGTTCAGTTGTACATTCTTCAAAATGCCTTGCATTGTGTTTATCGGGAGACTGAAAGTCATACAGAACAGTGAATGAATGATGACACGATATTCAAAAGATATTTCGAAGAATATTGGTAATTTTTACCTATTCACTTCTGATTACTTTTGATTCCAAAAAGTAAAGTAAGAAACAAGGTGGCGACGCCATTTGGTTACGTTCTTCAAAATATTTTTGATTGTGTTTTTCAGAAAGAAGAAAGTCATACAAGAGGTTGAGTAAATGATGACACAATATTCATATTTGACTTGCATTTGAGTTCGAAAATCAACTTGGCTTTACAAGTCATTTCAACATATTCTTTTTTTATCTTGGCCAGTGGACAAGCTGAAATTGCTCTTTGATGATGAAGTGACTTAAAAAAGTTGTCCATTAAGTGAATGAAAACTCCCCGAGAACAAGCATGTGGATCTTTATGCAAAAGTAAAACTATTGATTTATTCTTGCTTCTTGTCGCTGTTTCTATTGGTGGTTTTAAATCCCACTTCATGTTAATATTAAGAATAAGTTCAACAAATCCATAAGCACCTGAGTAACGAATAATCTCTCACCTCTTTGTTGCATTGAAACAAATGCAGACTTGTCAACTCTGAATAAAATATATTTCAAAAGTGTTGACGTGGCGCTTATAGACACCTGGACTCTACTGCAGTGTTCAGCATACAAGAAATATAATTTGTTCTACCGGAGGCTGTTGGTCGCCTCTGTTGAGTCGGGCTCTGCGCTGTAGGTGTCTGCTACCCTTTTCCCCTTTCACACTGAGGAGAATTACATGCCACTTGCATTGCTGTCAAGATCTTACAGAAACAGCATTTGTCAGCTCATTCATCAGCATTCCCAATGGCTTCTACACTCTATCACATTGACTATTTCTGCAATCTGACCCGCAGGAAATAAAAATGTATGGTGCACATATACATATGACATGAAGTACCCAACAGACCTTTTAAATATTTAAACATCTATGAGAATGTCATCACGATTATAGACCAAAAACTTAGTATGGAAGCAATGGTGTGCAGCACTCTTCCGATGAGATTTCTCAGTTTGCAACAAAGGATTTCTTTTTATTCCAAATGAGCTGCGGAGCTACCAAATTCAAAGAGAGAATGACAGTAGAGCTGTCGTAAAATCAGAATTTCCCTACACAGTTATTGTGGCCAAAAGACTTCAAGGTTTAAAAAGGAACAAAACCATACAAGTTTGATATGTTACAGATATTTTCATTCACAAACGTATCGTTTCGCTTCTGAAGACATTTAGTAACTCACCAAAGTTGTATGGATTATTTGTATGATAAATGGATGTGCTATTCAAAGCCATTAATTTGCATTACAAAGCTTAACAAAGGGAAGATACGGTATATACTTTAAAAAACTCTGTGTTCAACTAAAGAAACAAGGCCATATATATATATATATATATAAGACAGCATTAGAATGCGTTTCCATATCTAAGAAGAATCCTGTTTCAAGAATACTGTCACATAGACATTAAACATTGAAAATATTGTGTGCTGTTTATAACCAAAATTATGTAATATTTTTCTCCCTAAGTTTCTTTAATGGGATATTGATAATGCGTGTACATTTCCATTGATTGTATCTTTAGCACTCATATTTTGAAAAGGGTTTATTTGAATGACTTAAATCGATCATGTATATTGTTTTCATATGATTGGAATTGGTTGATTTAACATAATTGATCTGAAAATTTGCATATAATATGTACAACAGTATCTTTAAATAATCAGAATACATTTAACCATTATAATTTAAAAATATAGTAATACATCAATTAAGCGTACATTGTTCACTTAATAGTTTGTTTTAATAGCCTTGTAATGTGTCCCGGGGAATTCCTAAAACCTGTGGATTATTGCTATTAAGCTAACTTGGTATTCACAACATAAGGATTCACGTCATCATAAACTAAGTGAATTGATGCATAGGCAGCAGCGTTATAAAAAGACGTCTGTATACATTTTTTAAAATCCTTTTTAAATTGCAAAAGGTGTCCTTCGGTAATAGCAAACGCAAAACACATCAAACAGTAATTCCCTTTCAAATGTTTCATACGACATCCATTCGTCCGCGCTTCCTGCAAACAGAATTAGAAATAGACCGGACTAATACATTCATAGAACCACCAAACATCTTCCTATACATTTTTATTCATAAAGGGAAACTTCTTTCTGAGCTGCGGGCTGTGTGCCGTATTCTTTAACCCACAGGAAAGATATTCTCCTCTTTCACATTTGCTTCAATCTGCTGAATGTCAAAGGATTGATACAGAGAACCGAAAAATACATGAAGTGCATTCTAATGGCTGCAGATGCTGTTGGCCAAACAAACTCTCGATACATTGCCCAGAGATACAGGTGATCCATGCTCTTTACATTCAGTTAGTCTGTTTCCATTCACACTGTGTCAATGGTGCCAAGGTTTAATCAATTCTAAACGTTATTTCTAAAATTATTCGTGTCTTAGTACATGTCAGTTTAAAGCGAACAAAACCCATGTTCATTTATCAGTTGTATTTTAAGGCAGCTTGCCTCAGCTTTGAAATGTATTTGAGGTCATGCAAAGCCAATGCCACGCTGTCCCCAGAAATACTCAAAAGTGTTCATTTTGTTAATTTATAGAAAAGAAATTTAAAATGGTAAATGTGTTTCATGATGAATGCCATGACTCTTCCAGTTGAGTCAATTATGTAATCTTTACATCGTTGCTAAGTTTAGGAAGTATTTTTGGGTGTTAACTGTTTACTTTAAGAAAGTCTTTACCTTGAATTTGCATAAATAGTGCCTTAGCATTTAAATAGCGTGTGACTATATGCTGGTTTCATATTAGCTGCTTTTTTATTAAAGTTATTAATTTTATTTTATGTAATGAAATGTAGTTATATAATTATATTTCTAGTTATTTTTAGTTAAGTGTATGTCTCCAGATTAAAACATTACGAAAAATACTCAAAATTTTAAATGAGGATTCTTTCCCGCATACTGTAATAAAAATGTGACATTGAACCGCAAAACCAGTCATAACTCGCAATAGTATTTGTCAAAAGGTTGAAATTTTGTGTGTGCCAAGAAGCATCAGATTATAAATGGTATAAATGGTATTGTAAAGTTTTTTTTTTTTTGTACATTTCTCCCATATGTCAAAAGATATTTTTCTAAAGTGAATGCCAAAAATTCGTAACGAAACATGGCCAGAAGAAAGATCTTCTGACTCACTTGCTGTTTTCGGCACTTTACCAGAAGGTTGGTGTCTATTTAAAGCTTATAATTTCCTCTTTTATGTTTGTCTACTCTTTACAATGTCAAGTTAAGCAATAAAATTTATAATTTGTTTATATTTGTAAGTAATATGCATATTTATGGCCTTTTTGAGCTGATGCTCTCAACATTTACATTTTTTGCCCCCTCAAATTCCAGATTTTTAAATAATTAGACACTAATATAACCGTTCATTAAAGTAATAGCCATTCTTGTCTAAGCAAAACGATTTTCTGCTTCAAATATTGACTATTGCAACTCAGCAAATAAAATGTAAAAAATACATTTTAATAAAAATTTTGGAGATATTCATGTTAACTAAGCAACACTTCACAAAAAATTGTTATTACAGTAATTAACAATTATCTAATACTTAAATATAATACTAATGCAGCATTTATTAATATAAGTTTACGTGGATTTCACCGTTTACTGATACATCTCAATTCAATTCAATTCAATTCAATTCACTTTTATTGTCACATCACCACGGCACGTGTGCCCTGGTGAGTGAAATTCTTAGGAGCTTGCTCCAAAAACAGCGCAGTACATGTAACATATAACATGTAACATATAGTGCAGACATAAGACAGTGTGCAATATGCACATACATATAGTCAGTACACACAGTGTACCATAGACAACACAGTCGAAACATTCAACATACATACATTTAGCACGAGAAAAACATTAAACACTAACATCTACAGTATTCAAATCAAGAGTTTGTCCCTTTCCCAACATTGGAAAACATAAATGACCGTATTGATGTGAACTTATGTTACCAAGCATTAAAAAATGCTTAATAAAGTAAATATTTCGTTGTTAGTTGATAGCAGTTAACACATTTATGAATGATAACAATTAGCTCATTATTTGAAAGTGTTCCCTTTAATTTTAGAACACAACTCCAAGTTTAAAATACAGGTGAAACAGCTGTAAAAAAACATATCCCATCAAAGGATTAGAGTACATTTTAAAGACTTTTAGTTATTTTTTGTTAGTTAATACAATTTGGCTTGTAGCACAGCCCACCAATAACACCAGGCTCCGGATGTAAGGCCTCCCGACCCCCAATGATAAAATTGCTATCCATATGAACAATACGAAACACAACAGCAAAAGAACAGAACACTTGGTCAAAAATGACTTTCATTGTCTCCATTGCGTTACATTATATTTATGGCACAATAACTGTCCGAATTAAGACGTATTACAACAACAACGATATTTCAGTTAACCTTAAGAAAAGTGTTAACTCTGAATCATGAACGTTGAATTAGGTTATGCGTATTAAACCACTAAATCAGAAGTGTATGCTTTCTTATACCGAAGTCGCCTGAGCTCTACATTTTGCTGAAGTTACGAAGCACTGAAATCATTACAAATACATTCTCTTCGCAATTAATCATGCGAGCGCGAGAACATGCATAGCAGTTATGATGCCACTGAATAAATAGACCATTTATATTCTGAATGGATGATGCTGCCTTTAATCTGAAGTGTAGTAATATTTTTGCAAGTAGCAATTTATTTCATAAGCCGAATGTGCCAAACCAGTGGCTGTATAAGAGGTAGAGGTGATAAATGTTGGCATTGGCGCTACACAGCGCAAGATTATATTTGTTACTAAGACTATTCAAGGCTCTCTAGTGTCCCTGAATAATAGGTGTGATTCCATCAGCAATCCCATAATAAACACTCAGAAGCTATTATAAGTTCTGTCAGTTAATATGATAAGAATATATTGCCAAATATAATATCACAATCCATTTTGGAAGGCCATGCTATCTGTGTCATCTCTGCACTACGGTGACTCGCACGTACTGCGTTCCACCCCACCCATCCAAAATGCCACAAAAATGTCGCCAGGGATTCGTTTCGGATGCTGAACTAATGGCAATGTGATACCTTAAACACGCTTTAACGGTCGCATATCACCGCCCAGTGTGAGATTCCATTTTGGGATCCAGGCCCTAGGTTTATAAGTGGAGTTAAAAAGAAAGGAGCGCCAACCTCGGGGTGGGTTGAATGTATAATTGACGCGTCTGATCTGACTAATAAGATCCCCAGTGATCTCATCAAAGAACAAGAGAGATAATTAGACTGTTTCTTTTTTAATCAAAATTAATAATCAGGGTTATTACCTCTGTTGCCTATTCTGCTCTGGTTGAGTGCAGCCCACGAAGCGGAACTGCCTCTAATAGGCACAATCGAGGTTTTGGGTTCATTTTTCCTAATTCACCATAATCGCTTTAAGACTCCATGTGATGATAGTAATGAGGTAAATAACATTGTTAGGTGGGTTACGATCCAGTGCATGAACCTGTGAAATTCTGGGGTTTACAGGTCAAATGCTAATGTTGGCTTGATATCGAATCGTTACAATATTTAAATCAAAAATATTTTCCATGTGTTTTAACGTGAAACATTTTAATGGAATTTCCGGGGGAATGTCTACTTTTTTTCCATGAAAATATAGAGTATTTTTCATTAAATAAAGTTTTTTCATTGGAAAGTCCAGCCTATTTTCAGGATTGTCACATCCATAACGCTACATTTTTCTCATCAAACGACACATAAATATTAAAAATATGGTAAATATTTTATATTCTACAAAGAGCTACCGATTGGCCATTTGTTGCATATTTTTGATTCATTTTAATTCACATAAATCCCAAGAAGTTTGTTGTCCCCAAAAGTTTCTTTTTCATTTTTAAAATAGAAAACTTGTTCATAGACTAACATTTTCCTGATGTTTAAACACTATCAACAAGTGTTTTGTGTAATACAAACAGTTGGTTCAGTTTACCAGTTACAATAACATTCCAACAGCATGTTTATGTGACCTCCATAACGCAATATGTCACGAGGGTAACTCTGGAATGGCCCTTATACTGAAACAAAAAAGCTTAAAAATTAAATAAATAAACCTATAAAAAAAATTTATATGTGGAAGAAGAAAAAATTAATTACTCTGATTAGCACAAAAATTTATATTGGCATTCATCAACAATATTAGGAGTTAGAGAACTACACAGCTGTATCTCTCCTGCCCTTCATCGGACAAACCCTAGAGCGTGTCGTCTTCGACCAACTATTTGACTACCTTACTCTACACAACCTCCTGGACAGCAACCAATCAGGCTTCAAAAAGGGACACTCAACAGTGATGGCGCTGTTTTCAGTTGTTGAAGACCTGCGGCTGGCAAGGGCGGCCTACACTTCATCAGTTCTCATCCTGCTGGATCTGCTGCTTCTGACACTTTTAACCACTGCAATTTCCTTTCAAATCCAACACAGCAATCCAATGGTTCTGATCGTGCCTATCAGGTAGATCCTTCAGGGTTACGTGGGAAGGTGAAGTCTCGGCACTGTCTTTACACTGGTGTACCTCAGGGCTCAGTTGTTGGACCATTGTTCTTCTCGATCTACATGACCACACTGGGATCTTTCATGCAAAAGCTAACTTTGCCTATCACTGTTATATGGACGACACGCAACTCCACCTTGCGTTTCATCCTGCAGATCAGACGATTTCGGAGTCTCGGCTTACTTAAGCGACATCTCCCTCTGGATTAAAGCACAATTACCTAAAGCTAAACTTTGCTAAAACTGAACTGCTTGTCATCCCTGCCAATCCGAAGACCCGCCATGACCTCTCTTTCCAACTCGAGTCATCCATTGTGTTCCCCAGGACTGCTAGAAACTTGGGAGTAATCATTAATTATCAGCTTAACGTCACAGATCATGTTGCGGCCACTGCCAAATCCTGCAGATTCAAGCTCTACAACATCAGGAAGATCAGACTTTTACTCTCAGAACATGCTACACAAAATCAGGTCCAGGCTCCGGTTCTGTCCAGGCTGGACTACTGCAATGCTCTGCTTGCTGGACTCCTGATGTGCACAATCAAACTTCTGCAGATGATCAAGAATGCAGCGGCAAGAGTGTTGTTCAAGGAACCAAAATAACCCATGTCACACCTCTCTTCATTAAACTATATTTGCTCCCCAAAGCAGCTCGCATAGACTTCAAATCTCTCCTTATCACCGACAGTGTATATATTAGTCTCCTTTGTATTTGTTAAATTAATACATATTTTCCATTACATTATATTTTTTGGGAATTTTTTATTCCCAATTTTTTTACATTCCACTTAGAAATATCTATTCAATACACCTAAAAGGTTTAATTAAGTGAACATAACTGTTTATTTTTGTGATATTTACTATGCCATATGGAACATTTTCTACAGTGCAGTTACAACTATGGTGCACAAGCGCTTTCTTTTTAATTTTTTAAACCTTTGTAGGCAGTGGTGCCACAGAAATCTCAGTCGTTAACATTCTCCTTACTATCTTTGTGTTCGACAGAACAGACATTTTACAGGTTTTACATATTGACAGTGAGTAATTTATCACAGAATATAATTATGGGCTGAGTTTGCCTTTAATAAGCAGAATTAAATATACTTCATTTATAATCAACATAAGGTTGGACAAAAAATGAAAATAAAAATTAATTTACTAAACAAGACCTGATGAATAATGTTTTTTACTAAAAGAAGAAAATGACTTTGTGTCATGCTTGAGTTCAGAGAGCACTGTACAGTTCATTCTTTCTCTCTGTGATATTTTGAGAGTCTCTGCTGGGTTTATTAGATGGTATGAAAAGGAAATCTCATTTTTTGAAGCTCACTGCTCCCTGGTGACTTGGTGAAGGGGAAAAAGGCATTATGATTTTTAAATATGTGGGTTTCATGCTTCAGTGGGAAGATCTGCAAACATATTCACCAAGTCCCACCCCATTCCACAGCACAAAAGCTGATTTATTACATATTGTTAAAAAACATAAAAGTAAAGCACAAAAATGCAATCAAATCAAAGCTAGTTTAACTTAAAATAGTCAATAAATACAACAAAACAAATGGTAAGAAAACAGAAATAGATTAAATATTTCAATTCAGTTGGTGATACTAGCCTGTTAAAAAGTAAGTGCATTACAGTTTGGGCAATCTAATTATAAACCAGCACACACTGTGCATGTGGCATAAAAATCATGCAGATGTTTTGAAAGAATATAAGAATATAATTAAAAAAATACACAATTATGCAAAAACTACTATTATTAATGAACATACCTTCAAAACCCTGATTTGTTCCCTTAATTAAAGCAGATATGTCTTGATTTCCTGGCTTAAATCAAACCACATATGGCTAGTACCATAATTATGGCTTGATCTTATTAAATGGCAAAATAAATCAACTTTTTCAAAGTCGTTTTACATTGTTTTCATTCTCATTTATTGTAAGGGCAGTGGTGCGTCTTTTTAATATAAAATATATTTGTTTTTATTCTTATATTGAGCTGAGTGAAGATATAGTTAAGTGAAGATATATAATACAATCCTTTATAATTAAAATCATTTGATATATTCTATCTATTAAAAGTCAAGTTGGTGTCCTACAGCATCATGTTGCTCTCAGAATTCCCCTCCTACATAAACATATCTCACATTTAAACTGATACGTGAATCAGATACGTGAATTCTATAAGATTGCTAGATTGTATCTTTTTACAAAGAGGCTCTGGTCTCAAGCTTTTAAAGGGTTAGTAATAAACCACTCTCCCTCCCGTCCCTGGATAACCATAGGACGTCCGTTTATCGCCAGGACACAAAATAAGACGTTAAGGTTAAGGTCTGGGAGCTTTCTAGCTTCCCCGTAGACTGCAACGCAACCAAAGGTCAAAGCGATAAAAGGGAGCAAAGACATTGTTCTAATAGCCTCGTGGTGCTATTGTGAACGCCCAACGGAAACCAAATGGGAGAACAGGAAATTATTGATGTTATTTTTGTTTGTTTGGACAGAAAAAGTATCCACATCGCTTCACATTAACAAATGTCAAAACATCTTTTTTTAACAATGTCTTCACTTACTTGCCGAGCTTTGACGTTTTGTTGAGTGGGAGTCTAAGGAAGAGTAAGAAAGCTTCAGGACGTCAACATGAACGTCTTATTTTGGGTTCGGCCCATAAACGGATGTCCTACGCTTATCGAACAACTTAACCGTGAGTAACACTTTGCAAAATTTTCCTTTCGTGGGTGAACTTTCCCTTTGGAGTCAGATGTTCCCCAGCGACCTTTTCCAAAGAGTAAGCATGACAATCCTTGTAATGAGAAGCTGGTAATTAGAGCAAGCTGATATATTTAAGATGTTTCTGTTGCATAAGTCACGAAGCGGAGAAATCGCAGCTTTAGGCTATTCGGTGACGTTCGTAGAATACACTGAGCAGCAAAGCAAGTCATTTGGAGGATGTTTTGCAGTTTTACAGATGTGATGAAATCAGAAATTGTACAACACTATCCATTCACGCAGTCCTTGTGAATGAGGCGGTCTGGTCTTGTGGTCATAGAGTGTAATTGCAAAGCCGTCGTCCACGATGACTTATTGCAGCATTAGGGCCGGTTGCATACTTCAAAAATCCAATTAACCAGAGCAAACTTATCAGAGTCATTAGTAATACCTAATGTCTTCACTTTAATGCTGATGAGCAAACAGGAGAGAAAAGACAGAGTTTGTCAAACACGTTCACTGCCATTATGAATGACTACAGGCTTGCTTAAGGCTTTTGTTATAAACAAATCTCAAGAGTATTTCACTTGAATTACCTCATATCTAGGAAAGTAAAGCGGTTTTAGATGTACACGTGTGCTTGGATCTGGTTATGTGACTTTGATGTCAGTCATGTTTATAAATCCAGGTTTAATCTGATGTTTTCAGCTTCTAGGTATATGCTGCATAAAACATATATAACACATCAACACCATGTTTTCTTAGTTATGAGGTGTTTCTTGGTTTCTAGTAGTGTGACTGTTTTGTGTTTGTGTCACAGTACACTTGTCACTGTGTGTTATTGTTTTTCCTTTTATTTATTCCATTGTGCCGTGGTTTAATTCCTTTTTGTAGTGGCGTTGTGAGTGTTTCTTACTTGGGTTTTTGTGATCAGCAGGGTAGATTTTCTCCTTTTTGCCTGCTTGTTATTGTAATGGGCAAATCTGTTTTTCTTTGTGTGTTTCTTGAATGTACTCCTGTGTCGCCTTAAGTAAGACCACGATTGTACTAGGGAGAATGCTACCCTTTGCGTTAAGATTGCATGAAGAAAGTGCAAGTTTTATAATATCAAAATTGATATTATATTATATTACACCATTGCAAATATTTTATACATTTCACAAAATATAAAGTAATAAAATATAGGTGAATTAATAATGAAATTCACATGGGAATGAATAATTAATACTAATAAAAATAATTAGCAGTATAATTGGTCTTATATATATTATTGTTGTTATCTATTATTATTATTATTATAATTATTATTATTACTATTATTAGTAGCAGTAGTATTAGCAGTAGTAGTAGTAATAGCAATAATAGAAGAAGTGTTAATATTAAATAATATATTCACAAACAAATAATGTTATTACACAGTCTAAACTAATTCTGTTTTGTGTGTTTTTTTGTATTAATAGAAATAACAATAATTAAATATACAAAAAAAATAATTATTAATAATTTTGTAGTTGATTTTATAATAATAATAATAATTATTATTACTTTTATTGTTGTTGTTGTTGTTGTTGTTGTTGTTGTTGTTGTTGTTGTTGTTGTTGTTGTTGTTGTTGTTGTTGTTGTTGTTGTTGTAATAAATTAAAGTAGGAATAAATCTAACTATTTCAGTTTCAGAATTTGAAAGACATTTCCAATCTTGTTTGGAAATAAATTGTAACTCATTTACGTTGTTTGTTTCCCTAAACTCAGTTTTAAATGAGGTCGCTTTTCTGTTTTGTTTGCATATATTTAGAAAATCACCAAACGCTGCTGTAAATATCGCACAGGACAGAATTACAAACACGGCGACTATCGTGCTCTCGAGGTTGTACTCAGAGCTCACATTTGTATTGATGTCCCTTTGCTTTTCAGCGGGCATAAGTTTGGTGCGATTTGATTACTGGCTGCAGTATCAATTTCATTTCTCCTTCTAACTGGATTCTCTCAAGAATGGAATATTTGAAAGGCCTCTCCAACAAGAACAACTTCAAATTGTATCAGCTTCCCCTGAAACACTTGATATTCCATACTGGAGATAACAGCATTTGTTTTCTGGCTTTCTCCAGCGAGCCAGGTTTTGGTGAAGTATTGATTTTCGTGAAGTGAAACCCAAGGGTTTAGGTCTGTACTCTTATGCTAAATGCCTATGTGTTTTTGCAGCCCAG
Organism: Triplophysa yarkandensis; assembly: GCA_033220385.1. NCBI lineage: Eukaryota > Metazoa > Chordata > Actinopteri > Cypriniformes > Nemacheilidae > Triplophysa > Triplophysa yarkandensis. The sequence continues at coordinate 2,595,222 of CM065676.1, forward strand.
CTGTACCTATTCAAGCGTCCGATAATAGCCGGAGAGGGAAATTCACCCTTCGCGCTCTCTCTCTTTCTTTGTCTCGTTTCCGAACAGCCACAACATGCCAACAAGCTAGACTTTGCTTTAATTAGATTAAACACATGTTTTGTCTGGGAACAATAGGTCCTGGCATATTTGCATGACAATGATTTCTAATTTTGTTTGGCTTAATTCTCTTTTAATGACTCAGGCAATGTAACCCAATTACACTGTTAATGTATCTACCGTGGCACTTCTTCTGTAAGGTGTGTTGTATCCATCGCTTTCGCTCGCAAAAGTTTGATTAACCCTCGTGACTTTTTATTGTGTTGCAGACTTCCCGCAGGAATCAAATCCTGATTCGTTTAGATGACAAATCATTGGAGCTCCATTGTTTGGTTCGGATGGAGGCGAGTTCAAGCTGATTGCAAGGACGTCGGGATCTGCAGAGGTAAGGATTAAAGGCAGCCCAAAGATAATATTACCTTGGACTTGCGTTGTTGGGCTTTATCGGGACGTGGCGCAGTGCTAATGAAACTGAAGGCATGGTTGCTATGGTAACCTTAGGGATTTTAACATAAGGGGGAAGGATCACACACAGTTTCTGCCTCTCTTATTTTAATCTTGAGTACCCTAAGTTTAGAATAGCGTTGTTCATATCTTCGTAAAGGATTCGGTTTACTCACATTTACAGAAGACAGAAACAGCTTTACGACTGTTTCCGGAAAAAGCCAAGCTCGTGCGGTTGGACGATGAGCAGCGCAACTGACCGATTTCCTCAAGAGGGCTTTTTCTGGAATATACACTGATGCTTGTGCTCTTCTGAGCTCTCTAAATGGCGCGGGTATGGGATTTTACGGGCAAATTGCCGTTAACATCTAGGAACTTTACGGCGCTCAAAAGTTCAAGATTTAAAAAAATTCTGAAATACTGAGTGAGTGTTTGAGCACAGAATTACGACGTCATGTGCCTAACTTGGTTTTTAACAAGTGGATCATGTTGAACATGACAACTTTACATGTTTTACAGTATTAAGCACTTATAATGAAACAAAGTAATGCTTCCCCTTAATTTAAGAAAAAAACAACTACAAAACCTTCAGTCATTTTGGTTTCAGCGCTGCTATTGGTCAAACAAAATTATAAATCCACCTCAAACTCGGGCCATTGGTTGAAGCAGCGAAAAAACGACTCATTGTGTTGCATCTCAATATTAAAACAGTAAGAACAAAAAAGTTGCATGTATAAAAACATTGACAGGCCAAATTAGGTTTAGGCCGAATTGAGCGATGTCTGCGTTCTGCCTCTTGCACAACGAATGCTCCTCCTATACATATTTATCTGATGCACCGGTGCAGAACCCAGAATCAAAGACTTCTTTTCTGTTAGAGACCTGACCTCTGGATCTCTAACTCATGTACTTTCCTAAAATACATGTCAGATTTACCATATTAAAGTTTGTCATTACATGTGGAAATGCGATTTTAGGCAAAACCCTTGTAGATACTCGAACCGTATTAGATGCAAGACAGGATGATGGATCACAGCAGTCGCTGACCTTTTATTTGAGGGACTCCTCTGCCATTTCCATACACCCATACCTTAAGAAAGACGCACTAGAGGAGGAGTTTCAGTAAAGCAGGATACACAACTACACAGGAGAGGAATGGACCTGCATGAATACTTTATTTCTCTGCCTGCGCAGTATAAAGTTTAATGACACCAACATGAACTATATGAGCAAAAGTCTGATATCAATATTTTTTTTTAAATGTGTAAGTGAGAAATGTTCTTTTCATTTTATATTTTTGAAAGCAGGACATATAGTTGATTCTGGCGTGTTCATTCACAAAGGTCAGAAATTCCAGTGGAGCACACAGAATGCATGTTCAGGGATTAAACTTAGATAACATGGATCAACAGGTTTTGCACGAACATGTGTGATACACGCCGACTTTAGTGCATAGTGGCTTTATGGTAAAATAAAGGAAATTCTTTCGAGTCCAACATTAATATGAATTGCATGTTGTTACATTTGTCCGTAATTTTAAGATGAAAAATGCATTTGAATGGATATCCGCCTTAAAGTTTCCCAGTATTTTTAATTGATTGAATTTTGAATGCACAATTACAAATCTCAGCAGAAGCTTTACACCATCCGAGTACTTTAGTTAGGTTTTAGATGAGTCAGGATACTTCTTTCCAACTACTATATGGTATGGAAGTAGTCAGGATACTTTAGTACAATTTGTAACCGTTAACAGAATTTGAAATGTTGACTATGTCGGTTTTATATATTTTATTCTTAAACATACATTTAATAAAGTAACCAGAATTTTATGTCAAACAGAAATGTTGAATTAAATACAAAATTTAAATGCAGCTTTAAAGGGATAGTTCATCCAAAAAATGAAAATTGTGTTATGAATTACTCTCTAGAGAAATACTTTTTCCTAGTATGGTAGTAAAGGGGTCCGAGAATTGTTTGGTTACGAGCATTCTTGCAAATAGCATTGTTTAGTTAAACCTAAAATAAAGTAATGGGAGACAATGCTGTTGTTAATTTGGGTAGTTCCTTAATTGTAATGACAATGGGTAAAGTAATTGTGGGGGTGAACTATTCTTTGACATAAAGTTGTAGACTGTTAATACAAAAAAATGTTTTAATTGTGAATTAAATTAGAATAAATGCCCATATCAGTGCACCCTTATGGTGTTTGATGTGTGCCAAGAAGGCTTTAGTGACAGTGGCATGCTGGTGAAAGTGAAATTTGTTCCTGCCATTTTCCTCTAAAGACTTGATTTATTCAGGTTACCTTCCATAATCCTTCTGACAGCACTAAAAGTCCCCTTTAGCTATTTACTCACAAAGGAGTTCAGACACCCGTGGCTTCAGTGCTGAAGTAAACTTATGATAAAAGTGTAGGTGACTTTTACTGTGAACTGAGCTGCAGTTCTTTATAAACCTGTTTTGAATCTGTCATACTAAGCAGAATCAAAATAGATTCCTTTTTGGCTGCGTCTTGGCGTTTGTGGGCAATGCGTATTGTGACTTCAGAGAAACGAATGGGCGAATTCACAAAACATTTGGACTAATCGCATGCGATCCTGCCCAAACGGGCACCAAATGTTCTGAAATGGGGCGAAATTGCACTGCAGGTTATGGATTATTATCGAATGGTCATTGTTCAAAAATCTCAGCATTGGTTTTCTGGTTAATGAGGTACAATTACAACATGTGGACATTCATGTTCAATTTTTATTTCAGCTGATTATGACTGGATAAATAAATAAAACGCAAATAAAACGATGAGTTATATTGTGGTATATTGTCTAACACATTGTCCTGGATAAAGGACATTTTTTACATCTGATAAAAATGATGTTCTGATATAAATGGCGTCTTATCTTTAAGCTCTAGCCTTTGACATGTCAATAATACAGCCTCTACAATAGTTTGCGCCAAATATGTGCTTGATCAAGACATCATTTTTAATTAAAAGAGGCGTAAAAATACTCATAGTAATAGAAAAACTTATTTTCTGTTTTTTCTCTCTTGCGTCCGAGAGAAATTAAATTTGTTTATTTATCCAATTTTGATTTAACTGATTTTCACTTTGAAATATGCATTAATAGTCCAACTTTACTTAAAAGTGTGAGCTAAATGACTAAATGTAAATTCATTTTAATTAAATACTATAACATAGTTGGCTTTTGGTCAAATTTACCAGTATTTACCACACTCCTTACAAATAACATACAATAAAATATGCAATGGAATTTATTTAACATTTAAATTCTTAGACGTGGTCTTAAAAAGACACATCTTATAAAGGGGGTAGTCTTTTATTCTGCGTCGTCTCCATTTCGGGACAATACAATACATTATATCAGTGATTCTCAAAATGGAGGGCCCTGTTTATTGACATTAAAAGAAATGAGATAAAAAATTGTAAACAGCCAAAACCTCCTCCTCAGACACAACAATATTAACAACTTTTATTAGCAACAAATAGAAGTTGCAGAAGTTATTTTTCGAGACGCTGTCACGTGAAGGAGATGACAACCACGCATTTTAGGCATTAAATAAATGATATTTAATATGTAATCTTTGTCTTATATATGCATTGATTTTTATAACTGTGTAAAGGTATTGAATCTGACGGTGTTGCGTTTTTTAGATGCCGTTGTATACCATACTACCGAATTACCGCAAAAGCCTACATACATTTAGATTTATTGGAACGCTCAAGCGCATGTTCTCCATGATTTTCCTCCTCAGCCTTACACTCATAACCGGTCTGTCGGATGAATTCAGACCTCACGTTCATCACAAATGTAGTGGGCGTATTTTGGACGATTGCTGATTTGCATGATTCCCTTAGTGACTTTAGTGGGTGTGAAAACAAGCAAACAAGGTGTGAAAATAAATCCTTAATTTATCCACGATTCATTTTTCAATGAATTCCATCCCCAGTGTATCCAACACTACGCACAAAAATCCAAAAATGAACCCCATTACAGCAGCATATCAAAAATATAATATGGATTGCAAAACTAATTGAATGAACAATGGACAAAAAGGAAGCGTTTCACATCACGTAAAATGCAATTACCCATGTGAGGCGAGTACACTATGCCAATGTATTGAGAAATATCCGTAAAATATGAATGTGAGTCATAAATTGCAACATAAATGTCACACGCCGGCCCAGTTAAACCTGCTCCTGCTTTAGGTCCTCACGTTCCCCGCGCTGTCACCTTGGACATGTTAAACGGGCTGGAACAGGTCATGCGAAACCTGGTGTTTGAGAAGAGGTTTAGTACAGGCACAGAGACGCAGCCTGTCGGACGGCGTTGCATGCCTAATGACAGATCCTTGGCTAGCTTGTTGTGGAAATGTTGGCTCATTCATTGTGCCTGTGATTAAGGTCAACGCTGTCAACCGCTTGCTCACATCAGCCGAGAGGATCTGCCGGCCCGGAGGCTTCACTTATTGGCTATGGCACCGGAGACCATAAACCAGAGCAGGATGTGTTCGGCATCATCTCGTGTGAGAATCCAGCCACTTCTTGTAGTCGAGGGGGTCTGAGAAGTGTCTGGTTACGGGCATTCGATAATATGCATTTAATATCACCACACTCTTCTAATTATTGGTTGATCCTTTTGTGAATCCCTTCTATAATGTGGTCTGATTGGTCAGTTGTAATGTTACTAGTGACATAAGCCACAGAACTAACTAGAAGACAAACAACCAGTTTATATGATTCCGAGATGAACATATTAGAATTCACAAAACCTGCTTTATATAATTTCTTGTTTTGACGTAGTATTCAACATTCTAAGCAGAAGCTATGCAACATCGCATCACCTTAAAGGTATATTTAGTTTTTTTTTGTGTGTTATTGTCCTAACCAGCCATGATGGAAATACACAAAAGTAAACTTTATATGAACAACTTTTTTGGTTGTTTAGGACACTGTGAACAACATACAAGAGAGAATAAAGTTGGCACCTTGTAGTTACACATTGGCACGAGATAATTTTTTAAATGACCATCATTCTTGTACAGATTCAATCCAGAAATGTTTGCTTTTCTTTAAAAACTCCTGAGATTCTCCTTAGTGGCTGTTAAATAAAACTCTAAGGTGCAAATTTCTCTTTCAGATGGCTCTGTTTTCACTATTGGCAGTAGCACATCGTGCATATGGGACTCAGATTCAATAAGGGATTCAGAACAGATTTAGCGATATGCTGTGTTAAGATAATAGATTTACAAAGCATTTCGTTTGGGATTTGGTATAATCCTTCTCTCTTGATTTCTTTGGAATGAGGGACTGTGTAAGGTCTACTGCTGTCCATTGAACTGAACAGAATAAAAAATGTGTTTTGCCAATGGATGACGAAGACTATGCCAGTAATTAAAATAAAAAATTGGAGAAAGAATTGCAATCTGTTGATAAAGATTTTATATATTTTTTCTGTTGAACACCAAATTAGATATTTTGAAAAATTAGGGAAAAAAATGTTCTGGGGTGCATTTACTGCTATTTTTCCTACAATTAGTAGTCAGGGAGTCAACAAAGAAATGCATGAAGATTTGGAGTAACTAGATACTTTACTTTTTGGGTTTCACTGACGTTTCTCATACACGATTTAATTTGCTGCAACAGTACAACAGGCTCTGTGTTACTACATCTCAGATCTGGAACAAACACAGAGAGTTTATTTGGTAAGTCGAACAATGAGAATTCTCTGTAGAGGTCTTCTGCCAAACCATTGTGGAGGCTTGCTTTGTTTTTCGCAAATCTCCACAGAGCCAATTCAGTCATGAGCGATGAAATAAAACATCAAAATATGTTGTGCTACTTCATGTGAGTCTGATCATTGGTGCCTTACAAGAGTCTTTATATTTGACAAACCAGCTGCAGACTACATTTTATTAAGTTTACCCCATATAAAAAATGTTTTATCATGTTGGTAACGAAACGTTGGTTTTGTGTGCGTACAATACAAATCAATGGAGAATAACATTTTTGGAATACTTTTTTTGGTTTATTCTCCTTCTTTTGTCTTTTGGCAGAAAAAGTTAACAATTTTAATACGCAATAAGTGATGACAGATTTTTTTTTTTTTTTGGGTTAACTATCCTTTTAACATTGTGAATTTTAATCGAAAGTACAACTATGCAGCTTGAATATACACTCTTTATATATATATACAAAGTGAAATACACCATAAACTTCAAGTTTGGAGTGTTTTGCAGAGAAACAATTGAATTTAAAAAATGAGTAAATTTAAAAGCTTTGAAATGAACTAAATGTTGTTAGTATGGGTGTAAAAAAAGAGGAAAGTCAAATATTTGTGTTAGAACATATATATATGTTCTGTTCGTATATATGCGTGTGCTTGTGCGTGTGTGTGTGTGTGTGTGTGTGTGTGTGTGTGTGTGTGTGTGTGTGTGTGTGTGTGTGTGTGCACGTGTGTGTGTATGCACGTGTGTGTGTGTGTGTGTGTGTGTGTGTGCACGTGTGTGTGTGTGTGCACGTGTGTGTGTGTGTGTGTGTGTGTGTGTGTGTGTGTGTGTGTGTGTGTGTGTGTGTGTGTGTGTGTGTGTGCACGTGTGTGTTTTTAAATAAATTCTTTTTTATTACCTTAACTTAAATATTTGTTTATTTATCAAGCATATATATTTAAGGTTTTCCACTTAGAACTCTATTTATTGTTTTTAAAAGATCTATTAAGTAAATATAAGTGTTTATTCTTGTGATTTATACTAAGCCATGTGAAACATTTTTCCAGTGTATACCATTAAGAATATAATAGCAAGGCGCAGTCAATGAGTACTACGGTGTGACTTCATATGCCGATATGAAAGTGGGATACAGCTGAAAAATCAAACGATTAAGCAAGTCTCTAAATGTCAGGCATTTTCCAGTGAAGCTGAAATATTGATCAACTCTTCAAGCTTACTGTCACACAAAATCACTTACTGTCAAAAGTTAGACCTATATAACAATTAAACGCCGCAGAATGACTTTCACTTTCAACGTTAAATGATTTCTAAAGGAAAAGGAATTTTCAAGTACAGCTTGAAGTTCACCAGTAATGTAGATGACATACAGTAAGAGGTCTGGTATTGTTAACAGGCTCACGGGATCCCGCAATGCTTAAGGGTCTCAATGTAAAAACGTGCACGCTGAAAAGCCAACTATCACTTCATAATTAGGAATGCTGAAAGCACCACAGGCCCTCCAGTGTCACTCCACCAGTGTCACTTTGGGGCTCACATCTGCCAAACCATATGTTCTACCTTCTCGGAGGCTGTCGAGAGCATTGGGACATTTCGTCTTTTCATTCTTGTTCTCAATTTCTTTACGATCTCTCCGATGAAGTGATGGTTACCCAAAAGGATTTTTCACCCAATGTCTGGCCTGCCACAGCTGGAGGGAGTGCTGTCTTTGAAATATGGGCGCAATTATTTTTTTCAACTCTAAACTCCTCTGAAAGCCACTACATCAGTTAAAAACATATAGAGCGTGCCAGATAAATATAAAGAATGTACGTTCACATTAAATTCATTGGCAAACTGGAGATTCAGCGTGGTAGACAGCAAAAATCCTTAACAGATACTTTCTACATTATTTATGTGCGATTTGCAGCAAACCTGGTTAAACACATGGCAAATTCTCATATTTTATTTCTGGTTTTTGACCCATAAAAGACTGATATTTTGTTGTTCATTATATGGATCAGTGGAGTGGATAGGCGACGGCCTTTTCAATCAGATCAAATTTTTATGTGTTTTTTCGTCTTCTCTCGGCAGAATTTCATCTGTTCACCACTGTTTACCTCTCGTAATAACTAATGACCTTCCTATGCAGAATGAATCGAAGGCTGTTGTGCTCTTTGTGAACGCTGGACACCGGTCTACGAACAGAGAGATCTCAAAAGGTTTTTGCTTACTGCTATTTGCACATATTACTTACGGGTTAGCAATGTACAGAATTTACGAAGAATCACAATACATCCATAATAGTCATCAGGTTGTCTATTGGACCCTTTCATCCGTGATGGTCCGTCCAGGAGGATGAATGACGTTTTGATTTAAAGAGGTTGAGTAGTTGAGAGGTTGCCAAAGTCATAACCCAATCCACATTCACAAATGTTTCAAAAGTGTCAAAAAGTAATAACGTTTATGAGTTCTTGCCATGAACCCTGCATACTTTTAAGAATCTAGTGGCTTTGTGTTATTTCCAGCCGAACTTATAGAGAGCTAGTATGTCTCATAAAAATCCAATGATGATTCATCGTTTATATTAAAATTTCCTTATTATGAATCATTTTGAATGGATTTATACCATAAAAAATGTTCAGATTCAAACAACAGGTTTGTATAAACTGGCCTTGGTTCCTTTAGCTAGTTCGATTCGACTTGCGTATGTTCTTGTCAATTAATATCAAGAATTACAGTGGTGGGATTCAGTTTTTCAATCCCCTCAAGATATAATATGTAGTTGAGTTTAAATGCTGATTTACCCTACCGGCAATTCAGATAACCCTGCTGAGAATGTTATTTCAGAGCCTTTCATAAAATAAAGCTAACCTTATTTTAAACTGCATAAGTTTAAAGCAAACATGTGCTGTCACATTTTAACTTGACAATAGCTACTCCTGCAACTCCTACAACTAAATGCATATTTAGATAAAAAACATGTGTCTTGAAAGACTGTATCAAACTAAAGCCTAATTATATTATGCTTTAGTCTCCCTCTTCATTTTTCAAGCCTGTATGCTGTATTTTGATACTAAGATATCTTAAAGAAAGTAAATAACTGAACAGCAGTTTCACTTCTTCCGTATGGACACAGAACTAATGCAAGGGAATTGGTGCCGGTTACCAACATTCTTCAAAATATCTTCTTCTGTGGAAGAAATACAGAAATATCATACAGGTATGAGATGACAGGTTAGGTAAACTTTAAAACTTTTAAAACAGTTATACTCAATTGAAGCATGATGAACAAAATCTCAAAATAATATAGATTTTCATATAACTTGAGAAGAGTGCTACTCTTCATTCGTCACAGGGATTGTGTCTTCCATCTGAAAATCCATGTAGAGCTATCTTTAGCAATGGTGAACAATATTAAATTGTAGAATAAGAGTCTGAATAGAATGGAAATATCTGTGATCTGAAAATGTCATTGATGAGTCATATGAACTCAAGACTTTAACTTCCAAGCAGAGCGAAATCTCTTTAATTATCACAAATGGATTCATGGCACAGTTTGTGGGAGGGCCAGTGTTACCATAGCTACATTTAAAAAGTAATCGGATTACTGATTACCCCTTTAGTTTTATAATTAATTACATTTAGGAAAATACTTCCTTATTTCTGTAATCCGCAGTTTAATTGCTGACTCTGCTCAATGGTGTATGCTATGTTTTTAGTGAAAAAAATCCTCATTTAAAATACTTTATGTATGTTGTTTAGTAACAGGATGTGGTTTAATAACTGCCCTGAGATGTGAATTTAAATGTATAATGTAAAAAAGACTGTCTATACTTTTACAATGACTAAAAGAGTATATTAAGTATTCTGTTACGGTTCTCGACCACATTACTTTAGAAAAAAGATTTGAGGATATTTTAGTTTGTTGCTCAGATACAGAACGCAGATTTACTGTCCATGGTGCTGAAATGCGCATCTGAATGCCAGGCAGATACAAATAAATAAATGATCAGCCTGCGAAAATCCTCTTTTCTTACTAGTTATATGTTACTCTGATATCATATGCATATGTTGATGTGTGCATAAACACATAATAATAACAGATTTAACATTATTCTATCGTGCCCTGCGGAGGAGTGGGTACAACAACACTTGAGCATGGCATGGTAAAAAATGCCAGGCTCTAGGCGTTATTATGAATTGTCCTCAAGCTGAAACTCCAACTGGTCGTATACAAGATGCAAGAAGGCATAAAATATGTTATTACATAAAATCATTACACAAATAGTAACAGTTACAGTAAATTGGATGAGTAGTAAGTAGATAAATAGATAAATATAGATAGAATAGAAAACTCGTTGCTATAAAAAAATTGGTCAGATTAGAGTAATGCGTTACGAGCATCAATGGGGAGAGAACATCAATACCGAGACCACATATTCATTTGTTTATCTGCGAGCTCTTCCTTGCTCCTTTAGACCAATTGATTTTGTTGAGAACCATAGAGACATTCTTGAGTGGCAAATGTCATGGAGAAATAAGCATATTGGGATTCTATTCTATTTCTTAATCTGTTTTTTTAGGTATTGAATATTCCTACAAGAGGCATGGAAAATTCTTTATTGTATAAAAAAATGAAAACAATTGATGTTGCTTTGTTACAAACATAACATAACAAAAGCCACTGGGTATCTCAAACACTCAGGGGCATTTCAAATATTTCAAGGTCTTGATTTTTATGTCTTTGGTCTCCCGGGAGTTTTATTATAGTTCTAATGCAAATAGACAAAACTTGTCAAAACTATAGTGAAAATACATGAACCACATTTTTTTTATTTCCATTTTAATCAGTTATCTGTGGCATTAAAGAAAAATGTGATAACATGCTGAAACAATGCAATATTTAATATGCGTTTTGATATTTTCCTCTAAATTCAATTACAGTTGTACTTAAATATATTTTAAATTATATTACCAACTCACGTTTCACATTATTTTTAAAAAGAAAGCATCTCTACAACTATTGAAGGTCATAGCTATCTTCACATGGCTTGATTGCTTAATCACATTTCTTGACTTCTACAAAAATTGATAGAGATTGTTGGATCGCCCGTACACCCAAAATGTTTGACATCACTACATCCAACTCTTTATATACATACAACTTTATGTACTTTATACATACATAACGTTTCAGAGTGTTAATTAGGTAATTTTTTGCAGACCCTTGCACTTTAACAATCGCTTTATATATTGCACAACACAAATTTTAATGTAATTTCAACTGGTTTATATGCTGAATTAGGATCTCACAATCACATCAGGCGTATGGAAGTCCTTATGATGCCAGATGAGGATGTGATGGTGAATATTCTTCTGTAAACTCTGTCTGCTGACAGATACACGATGCACACCTCATGATCCTTACTTTAGAAAAGCACGTAAATAATTAAAACGCTGTTCATTTCCCCGAAACCAAAGAAAATGATTTTGTTTTGTCTGCAGCCGCTGGTGATGACCCTGCTTTTGCCAATTCTCCTTAAGTTGTTTTTCTCATTCCACACTAAAAAAAAATCAGACAACTGGTGTTATTAGACCAGCAGTTAATGTTCATTCATGCTCTCTCAGGTTTGTTCATTATTTCAGGAGGCAAAAGAGGCCATCAAGGCCAAAATGATTCTATAAAATGCAAATAGACTTTTTTCCTCTTGTGTTAATAAACATGATTGGGTCTTTATGTCATTAGGTGAACTTGCTCAAAGTAGAAACACAGTGGCTCCTTGGTGATAACAAAACATTTGCAGCCTGCACATTCCAATGAAAACCAATATCATGAGGATGGGTGTGAGTCTCTCTATTTGGCCAAAAATTGAAGTCAGAGTGGTTCTGATATAGTTTGGGATATTTTTGAGATATCTTACTGAGACATTTGTCAGATATGTCTGAGATGCAGAAGAATTAAAGGAAAACTTTTTGTTCTCATTTGTTTACCCTTATGTTTTTCAGATCTGGATTAATTTCCTTGTTTTAATGAACACAAATTAAGATATTTTAATGAAAGTTCGTAACTAAGCCTGTTTTGGTCACTTGGTCAACATTGATTTTTGACTTTGGTCACCATTGAGTTTTGACTTCTGGTCATTTTGATTTTGGTCAACATTGACTTTTGACTTTGGTCACCATTGACTTTTGGTCATTTAGATTTTGGTCACCATTGATTTTTGACTTTTGGTCACTCTTGACTTTGGACACCATTGACTTTTGACTTTTTGTCACTTTTAGTCTCATGATTAACACCATTGACTTCTGGTCACTTTCTATTTTAATCACTATTGACGTTTGACTTTTGGTCACTTTTGACTTCGGTCACCATTGACTTCTGACTTCTGGTCAAATAATGACAAAATTAGGATGTTTAGGTAAACGATTCCATTTTGCAAAGGTTTCCATTTTTTCCATTTCACCTTTTGATTGTTATTGAGAAATAATTGACTTAATAGACTGATCTTATCTAATTTTGTTTCTTTTGTAAACATTCCACATTGTTAGAAGAAATGGTGAAGCTATGTACCTTCTTATCACTGGGGCAGTACCTTTTTGAAAAGTTCTTAAGTTCAAGTTCAAGTTCAAGTCTGCTTTATTGTCAATTCTTCCACATGTACAGTACATACATACAGAGAATCGAAATTGCGTTACTCTCAGTCCCCCGGTGCATACAAATAACACTAAGTAATCTGAAGTCCCTTTAAGGCTAATATGAGTACAAATGAGCACTTTAAGGTACTTTTGAACATATTTCAATCAATTTCTGAGAGTCTAAGGCCAAACAGGACATCAACAAATATTTGCTGCCATTGTAATCAGAGACAAAGATCTGGCACTCTCAGTGTACCGATTTGTTCTTCCTGACCCACAAAACCAAAACCTACACAGGCGTCCTATTTTTACCTTGGCATCTATACGCACACGCTGGTAAGAGTTCGACTGCCATCTGAGCTGCCATCCAAACGGGTCACCGTCTGTCGGGCGACTTGACTGGCCAAACACCTGTGGACAGAACACAAGGGCACCTTTCAGAAAGACTCTCTGATGGACAAAGTGCAGAAGAAAGAAGTGACACTCAGCATGAATCGATTAATCATTCAGCCTGTATGGCTCCGGTCCAGTTCATGACAGACAGCAATCGATTTTGAGACTTCGAAAGAAGGAACGTTTTGCAATATTGCTGATGATTTACATAGCCTGAAATGAAATGCACTATAAAAGATTTAGAAGATATTTTTGAAAAACAAATATTTTCGTTTGTGCCAAAGGAGATATGTTCATAAATACTCATTTGCTGGACTCATCTTTGTGATTCAGCAACATCCTGTATTGATCCTCTGTTCATCCAAAGGGAATTTTTAACAAAGGCCGCCGTGGCTTGCCCAAAAGACCGGACTGGTTTCTTTTACAAAGCATTAATGTCAAGCCAGGTCTATCCCAGCCTATTTTCTTTATTTTTAATGCAAGAAAACAGTGGCTAACAACGCACTCAAAAGACAGAACAAGACCCAAACCAAAACACCTTCAGGGTGTTTAGTAGATCTTGTAAAAAAACTGCTACAGGGCAAACCACAAGTTATAATGAGATGAAAAACACACCACCAAAACCTATGTTAAAAAAGGCCGCTGTTTATGATTTTGGTGCGCCTTTGAACGCTTAACAAGGTGGACATGGTGGGATCACTTGTGGTTTGAAATCAATCTGAAAACAGATCAATACACCAGTTTGTTCAATATTTGATGTGTAAGGATTTATATTAAGCGTATGAGGTGCACTATGGACAGACAAACGTTTTTTTCTATTTGTGCTTAATTATTTCAGGTTGCTAAACATTTTTTGCTTCCATACTTTTTCCGTTTTAAAATGTTGCCATGTAAAAGTGAACCCAATTTAACAAGCAAAAGATGAATAAATAAGACAAACCATACTATACTATGGTCTTATGTGTTTAGGAATGTAAATAACCGTGAACGTGTATTTTTGTGGACGGACTGAGAATTAATTCACCCAGTCCTGACCCAGATTTAACAATTTTTTTTAGTACATGTCCTTCTCATTCTCACAATTGCTGTGAGGATTTTCACAGCAGTCTATTGTTGTTGTATAAACTGCTTTAGATAGCGGAATCAGCCTTCCTGTAGTTCTTGTAGCGCTTTCTTTATTATTATCAGTATATGGCTTTTGATTTACAGAAATCACACACTGCCAGTCAAAAATGTTGGGACTGTTTATGGAAATGTTTCTCATTAATTAAAAAGTACGGGTAAAGTGTAAAGTATTTAATATACAAAAATAAATTTAGCAAATATTATTGTTTTTTTTCGTGACAAAAAAAGTTTTTAATTAGTAAAAATGTTTTTTAAATGGACGACTTTGACTGAATATTGAAGAAAGAACAGCCAATAAGAGCACGGGACCGACGCATCTCAATGAAAGACCTTAAGAAGCTGCTTGAAAGAATGACAAGAATACATTTCTACAAATTCTAGCTTGAAAGGTTATTAAACTTAAGTCAAATATAACATTTTTTTATTATTTTTTTTAATTTTAGTATATTTCCAATGGTTCCTGATTTCTATTTGTATAATATATAATAATAATAATATATTTGATAAGTTTATTGTTATTCAAAAATGGGAAAAATGGGAATGTAAAAGCAAGTACATTTTTGACCGGTAGTGTATATACTGATAAAAATGTATACCTTAAGTGCACTACACATCGATTAAGATAAAATGGTCTGCTAAATTTATAAATTTTTTGTAAATTTAAACTGCTTTGTTTAATAAAAACAGCTAAACTGTATTGGTCAATCTAGTTGTTAACAGTATGTGGAATTAGGTAGTCAGTTTCTAGTCATAGACGTCTTTGGCTAAAAAAGTAAAACGACCCCTCATAATATGTTATCATGATTTTGATCTCACTGTAATATTGAGGACGGCAAAAAAATGCATTGACCATCTGTAACATATGTTCGCACATTGCCCTTTTTTTCTTACCTTCTGTTCCTGTATATGCATGCATATATGCAAAGAAGAATGGGATGGAGAGAAGGGGAAAAAGTGTTGATTAATTTACTTCTCCTGAAACAATCTAAATGCAAATTGGACCCCTCTATCTGTATGTTCCAGGACGTAATGAGGTTTGAATTCAAATGACCTGCTTGCGTTTCATCCACTTTAAGAGGCAAGTTAAAATTTAAGGAGGGAAGAGTTCGGCATAAACAAAGTGAAATTATGGCTGTGATAGAACTCAAAAAACTACCAACGACTATCACATCAGAGTTCAGATCTCATCATGCTTTTGGAAATTGGCTGTGGTTTATGTGTAAGTTACATCATCATTTGAAAAGAATATATTATACATATAAATATTTCCATTGTTTCAGTGATGAGACAAGCCTTCTAGGGCAAATAAATGTTTAAAAGCCTGACCCTCAACCTCGCTCGCCCACATGAGCGTGATGAGTGTTAAATCAGATATTGTGTCTTATTATTACCTCTTAAACTAGTTAGTTAGTTTCCACAGGGTCAGATCCTACTCCCGTCCATAAGGTTATTATCTTATGATCAAATGAATTGCAAGCCCAGCCCACACCATTTCTCACAGCAAGCTAAACAAAGGTTATGATGTTAAAATGTGCGTTAATTGGTGCACTAGACCTGAAGTAAAAAATAGATATGGAAGATCACACAAACTTTTTCGATTTATTTTCCAGACCTTTTCATTTATGCTTAAATGGAATGGAAGGCATTGCAAAGTATAAAATACAGGTAAAACAGCTATTTTTTTTTTAAAGTGAATATGTTTTCTAAGACACACTTGACTTTTTTCACCATGCAACATTAGTATGATTATCAACATTAAAGTACACGATGGTAAACTCTTGAAATGAAAAGAAAGAGATAATCCTTTTCAACCGAACCTTAGAGAACCCAAATGTAATTTGTCTGTGATGACTGTGTAAATGAAACCCAGAATGTACACACTAAGAAATATTGTGAAGACCAATTATAACAATCTACTTTCAACAAAATAAAATGTATTTAATTGTATTTAGTTAAACAGATGACCCTTTAGTCTTATTCCAAATGTATTTTTAAATAACACCAACTACAAAAACCGCGTCCGTAATTGAAATGATTAAGTAGATGAACCAGATTTTTTACACTCATTTAATTACACACTAGTTGAACAAAATCTATATTTTCTCACTATTGTATACAATTCTCATTGAAAAGTAAAAGCAAGAGCGGAACTTCACCCCAGGAACTTCAGGACAATGGTAACACCTAAATACAACTAACATATCCATAATCTCTTTAAATGCCAAGATAACCGAAACATTATAAAATCTCACGCTGTTCTGATGTTGATGACAATATATCAAACGTTGCTTAATTTTAACATGTTCAATTTACCTACTCTTAAGCAAAGCATGATGGGAACTCATGTAGTCATCCAGACAATTGCTTTGAAATGTTTATTTTTTTACAAAAGTATTAAAGTTAAAAAACGAACAATATTACGTAATTTTTTTAGTTTGAGTCAGCACAACTTATCAAAATACAGTACTTAACATACAATACAGACATTTAAAAATTCTAATAAAACAAAAATATATTTTTGACTTGCACCAATGCCTTGTATAAATTTGTGCCTACATATGCAGTTAAAAAAAAACACGGCATAATGTAAATTAATCACACAATAAGTGTGTTTATATCACAATTCACACAAATAATTGAAACAGAATATAATAATTCCAAACATTATTTACAGTAGGACATTTAAAAACATCTTGATGGAATATAATGTAAACTTAATAACCTAATGTTCTTCGTCATAAAATAGTATTCTGTTATTGGATTTAGCTACAAACATACCTGCATGACGGAATTTCGTAATCAGGTTTTGTAAATATACTGCTGATATTCCTATAGTTATGTATCAACACATTAATCTATATTGACTTGCCCAAACCTCAACCCACTACACATATTCATGTTAACTCATGTAAACAGATCTTTCAAGCATCAACACTTGTGTAGACATGCGTTAAGACTCTAGCCATTTTGGATTCATTTTAGTTTTGTTTACCGAAGATTAAAGGGGCAATCTAAGGATACGTCAGTGTTCATCACAACTCAAGCAGTCAAACAGGATTTAATATACATCTAAAGTTTTCTCCTGAAATGCAAAAACCATAAGCAGTCACAACCAATTGAAGTAATACCCACCAATAATGGCCATCACAGCTCTAACATCTCTCTCCAGCCGAAATACGCTAGACAATTTCCAGCTGCAGATAACAGCATATAGGTGTGCTGGCCCACTTAGATACATATCAGCAAGAAAATGCCTCTGGTGATCCAATACTCATTATTTGTCCGGCTGTGATTCCTCTCTCTGTGGTCAATACTGATCTTTCATGGCTGTCATCTTGAAATTTTAACGCGGAATTGCAAACAACCGGCACCGTGGTGATATCCAACAGGTCATATCAACAATGGGGACTTGACAACAAACAAGACACATCACAAATACATCAGTCCTTTAAATAGCAAAATTATAGTGTAGCATTTTGAGCCCTTGGTGGCATGCTGTGGCTCAGATGTCATTACTTGCTGAAGTATAGATGGGAGCTCCCATAGGTTCTGAATCAGAGGTATATATTCCCTGGAGTCATGCTGACTCAGAGCACGAAATGAGAGTTAGGACGCTTTCACGCTATAGCCTTTGACACTGAGTTTGTTTGACGTCTGAGTTTGGTTAGGTGACGTGCATGCAGGCCTGTTAAAAGGGTGGTTCATGGTATCGTTTACGTGAATTTCAGTGTTAGAATGAAAGCATTCGGAACAAACTAATCTTTCACCAGCTCATGTGACAAAACATATCGCCCTAGCAATGCCAAGGTCATGGATTGAACCAGCAGGACATAAAAGCACTGATTTAATGTAAAGTCTGCATGTGGTGTAGGTGAATTCCGATAAATAGGACTGACAAATGAATGAACGGGAATTATATGTTTATTTAATAAAGCGATAGTTTGCAAACTGTGCACTGCCCTTCAATGGGCAGTAGCAATATTCCTGATGGGTTTCATCGTCAAAACAGTGTAACCAAAATGCCAAATTTAGAGACTGCTTATTTCTTTTTGCAATGATTGATTCCACAAGCAATTTCCAGTAGCTTCCATACTTGAAAAGGGCCAACCATGCCTTGTAAATTTTTTTCATTTTGTAAGTCCTGCGTAACTCCTTCTTGTAGACCCCTGTAGTCCAATTAATATATTGCGATTTTTCGCAATGCCTGTGCGTCTAATGTCTGCAAATTGATTCAACACTGTTTGTGGGGAAACGTCTTTATTTTCGTAAGTGACGCAAAACATTATGCCACATGGAATGTCTTTGCGAGTCTTTAACCTTGAATCTTACGCGAATTTCTTGCTCAGGATGCAAAGATGCGTTCATAGCAATCGACCGTCATTCGTATTTCCTACTACAAGTTTGCATCTGTTCTCGTTACTGCATTGACTTATGTATGTAATTTTTTGTTACTCATGCAAATCGCTCAATTTGCATGTTGTGAAAATACAGTATCACTGCTGAGGGTTTTCAGTATGTTTTTTTTTACAGCGGCTTCACCTGTATTGTAAATTTTTACATTAAAATTTTTCACATTGAAAAGAACATTTTTATCTAAACATTTAAAATGTATATGCGAGTATACATGTTGTACATTGTTCATGACTGTAGTTTGAAAAAATTTAAATGAATTAAATTTAAGATTTCCCTCTACCGATATCATTCTACGCCTAACGGTAGAATGATCTTTTGTTCAGTTGTTTTTCCCAGAAAGCAGTGCCGAGAAAAAGTCTGTGGATATTAGGTTTTGGTTAGAAAATACACGAATAAATTGGTGAAACTGGCATCTTCTTGCCTCAAGTTGTTACCTAGCTACAGTGATGACCATCTGCTGCTCATAGTCAAGTACACTCACACTCGTCCACAAACAACTAACATTTGCAGGAGAACTACAAAAGATCTGTGGGCGTGTTGGGTGGCACCAATAGAACATCATTATACATTTACTTGCACACAACATCGGCAAACATGCTTTAAATGTTAAAAAAACCCTGAACAGTACCTGGTCAGAGAGAAGAGTATCTGTGTTTGTGAACTGTGTATAAAACTGATCATGACAGCTACACCGTAGTTCACTACCAAACATGCCCTGAGGTAGTTTCAGAACCGAGCAAGTTAAAATATTCACCGTGCAAGAGAGCCGAGGCCGGGCCGCTTCTTTTCATCTCTGTCAGTCAAACTCATTCGGTTCATTCTGTCTCCGTCAATAAAAGCAGCTGTCACACATCGATTCGGTTCCATCCGACAGCGTGGGCAGCTAGCCGGCGCAACTGGCTTTGGAATAATATCCGAGCATTTATAATGACTGAAAAACTGTAATTAGCGAGTCCGTCGAGAGCCTGACAAAAGCGAAACCGCATGCCAATCCATCTAGTCTCGGTATGATATCATGCATAAAAGTGTCCCCTTGCAGCTTGACACATTACAAATTGTTTGGAAGTGAAAGGCTACAACATTCAGGGATTTCTGGGTAAGAGGAGTCACAGTGCCCGTGAAAGGTTACCAGCCTCGCAGAGTACTAGAAAGCGATCGGCGCATAATGGTTCTTTAGAACCAGCCCACAAGTCGTCTATAAGACAAGACGTCTTCCAGAAAAGGCTATTGTGTTTTTCTTTGTTGTAATTAGCCTAATTGGACACATAACTTATGAGCTGTCATGAGTTATTGTGTCGTTGGGTAGTGTATTGTGTCAGCAGACATTAATCATAGTTTTGACAATGAAATGAAGCAATACAATGCCTTTAGGAATGCCATACAATATCTGGAAAATACAAATGCTGCCATTAAAAGACTAAGCATCCAGTGTTTGATATATTAGCCTGTCTTGTGTTCCTAAATGCATGACCTGAGGATTCAAAGCGGGCGAAGCTTAATTCTAAATGACAGTCGGACAACTTGTCTTGTTGCGCGATGTTGCATCATGCTGTGTGTATTCGATATTATGATTCTAAGCGTTGTCGTGTATGCAGTTTGCTTTGGTTTTAATTGTTCATTTGAGAGCAGTGCATGAAAGAAGGAAGTGATTCGTAATTTAACGCTCATGATGTTTATGTAAATTAAAGTTTTTGAGCATGGATCTGTGAGCATGCTTTGTACAACATCGGACGACCGTGTCGGGTCCACTTTGAGACTTATTACATTAATGCAGTCATTTTGATTGATATAATGCATATTAACATGTGAAACCAAAATTGACGGAGAGTGATGGGATTCCCATTACGATTCAATTGCGCTTGTTTTGTTGCATATACCGTTGGTGTAGAATAAGATATTAGACATGTATATAAAGAACCATGTGTTTGCTGTAAAACATTCAGCATTTTTGCAATTTTTACTATTGAAAGTGGTGGATGTTAAGACAGCCATGAGGTCTAAAGTAGCATTATTGTAGTGTGTTTTGTGTTTCACTGTTGCCACTGGCTCCATATGTCCAAACTGCTGCTATGGAGATATGAGTAAGACATCCTTCCCATCACTGGCGTCTCTGATTCACCCAGTGATTTTTACTTCCTGTCAGCAAAATGCCAGCCGTCTTCGAGAGCCCGGAGTCTCAGCACATCTCCGCCTGTACCATTTCAGTAGAGGTGTCATATAAATCAATGCTGCACTTAAGGAAATCAATAGCATTTGATTGAAGATGACAATTCAAGAGGAATGTGTTTTTTAGGTTTACCCCCAGCGCGCCATTGCACTTCAAGAGCCAAATTGTGCCGATGAATCAGCCCTGTGCTGTGGCAAAGCCGGTGTAAATAGAAATAGAAACAGATGATATTTGTGTCTGGAAACCATGTGGAAATATCGGTCCATCCTCCGGAGACTTTAGCTCAATGAGGCTATTTGAGAAGTAGCTGATTGTGCCACGGGGCATTGCTTTATGGATCTCTAGCACAGATTGCAGTGTAACTCGCTGATGGTTCAGATAATAGCATATTTTACAATAACGGCAAATCATAAAATGGGTGCTTCAAGATAACATATGGTAATACAGATTTACCACAAAACTAATCTAACTTTTAATGCCTAAAGTATAAAGAATGGAATCGCTCGTACAGTATGTTGTACAAAGAGGACACATTAAATGCATGTTGCGCATCACTTTATTGAATTTATAATGTCGTAAATAAAAAACAAAAGGGCTGTTTTTGTGAAACACTTGCGTGGATAGTGTACTAGGAAGCCTTCATCCTATGGTTTTCTAAGTGGCAGTTGGCTTGTTAGTTTCTTTGAAAAGGCCTTCTTAACATCTTTAAGAGCCCATTTGGTTTATATGTTATAAATTGTCTTTGTACAAAAGTATAAATTATTACAAAGAAACTTTTTTGGGTTTAATGGATCAAATTATTGACCACAGGGGTTCTGCTAATGGTGTACTAGAAGCCTGTCTAAAACAGCCATAACCATCCCCTGAAACCAGTTTAGAAGATACCTGAATAAGCAGGCCGTATCGCCCAGACAGGGCAATTTTTTCCAGACACAACCATTGAGATATACAAAAAACAGTCAAAGATAATCACCTTAAATTGAAGGTCAAAGATAATCACCTCTTGTTGGATGTGTCATCACACCTTAAATGGTTAACCCCCCTTAGATCCCTACTATAGTGGACACCGCGACTCAGAGAGCCAAAGGGGGAAACAGAGCAATGCTAAAGGATATGCATTATACCTTCATTTCAAATTTTCATTGAAATCCTCCCTTAAAAGCTGAAGGAAGGCAGATACATTTCTCAGTGGACGAAGTCCAAGGAACTTAGCCTGGAGGATCCTGAATGAGGAACATCACGGAGTGATGTGAAAGGCCCATAACTCATAGTGACATGAGCTTGGAGCCAGAGATCTGCTACTCGGTGGCACCAGTCTTACTGACGGGACCGATGAAACACAGCTCCTTTAAACATGCTCGGGACAAGCGGCACACAATCTTGGTCAACATATATCTGATACAGCCAGCAATCGGATAGACGGCATGTCTGTTCCAAACTGCAGCTTATTTTGGTCGAGAACCGCCCACATTAAACAGAAAAAGGTAGTTTGAATGAAAAGCAGCAGGGATAGTTTTTGGTTTGTATGTGTTGTGTAGGTGGGGATCATTTGAAAATGTTGACAGCAATAAGCCTTTTTAACAAACATAAAAACAAAAAAGTTGATTGATAAATAAAGAGGCAATATACAGTTCTCTGTGTATGTTTTACACATGTATGTTTTAAATATGTGTACATGGTATTTGTAATATGCTTTGACACAACCCACGTGCCAATGTATTAATATATACTTTATAAAATTAATATAAATGGAGTATTTTCTCTATAAAACTGGGTATGAAACTGCGCAGTAGAGTAATGATTTCATAAACAGTAACCACATCAACAAAATTCATCACACGGATCAGCAGTTCGAGTCCTAAATATATACAGACTGAAAAGATCTCTGCTGTGTCAGCTCTCTGTTTCACTTTCAGTATTATCAGAGTCTGGCACTGATGAGTTTGATGAGTGGAGGCGGAGCTAATTTGCATACTTATGTATTTCTGTATTCCTAATGAAGCTCTGTATTGATAAATTGAAGCTATTTTGGGGCACAATATTTTTTTACATTAAAAACATTAAAATAAGTCATTTTTGGGTCAAATATTAGTTCTGAGGAATACACTCTTATCCACAGGGGGGTTTTAATAATTAAGAATTGTCTTTAGAGATGGCCATGCACTTTAGCTATTATATAATGTCACAACGTTTGAGATTTCGATCAATATTCACGGACACTGAAAACTACATTTTTTAAATGCATTTTGATTGAAGTATAAAATATTCTTTAAGTTAATAAATGTGTTTTGTTGGACATCCTTGAGGCTGAGACTAAGCAGCATATGGTTCAGTCCAGCAAAGGGAAAGCAGACAGACTGCAGCCGTCCCAAGACACTTTGGCGCAGTGGAAAAACCTGGAACATCTTTAGAGGTCGTTTCATCTGGTGACCTCATATCCTACACTGTAAAAAAATATGTAAAAAAATATAATTACCAATACATTTTCAGTTCATTGTGCGTACACTTCCGCTTTGCTTAAATGTAATGCAATGCATTTCAAAGTGTAAACTACATTTACATTTGCATTTATTCATTTGACAGACACTTTTATCCAAAGTGAATTACAATTATTATGCAGTAGCCAATTACCACTGTAGAGAAAATACACAGGTATAACAGAAATAATGAACACGTAATTTTCCTTTAAATTGATAGAGTACAATGTGCCCTATTTTTATAGATGTAGGTGTAGATGTAGGATTTTGTACAGTGTAGGCTTAAGAGATGTACTATTGCGTAAATTAAATCTCATTAATTCTCTTGTTGATGGTTTGTTAAACTTTTAAACATGGCAATGCCAAATTACAGCGCTGACAGATTGTTTTTACTTTTCCCATTCTGACATCATTATGGTGATTTTAATATGCTTGAATGAGCGCAGTCGAGTTGCCCAACTGGAATAAGAAATCTCAGTAGCTTACAAAGTGCAGCCTGTAAAACTATTCTAAATGGCAGGAAAGAGTAGCCTTGGGAGGTAATTAAATCTAAGTGGGATGTGCTTTATATCTGTTTTATGTAGGACATTTTAATTATCATTAACAAATGATGACTCGCACACATTCCTTTTTTTAAATCTTCGGATGTTACACATTTCCATGTAGTCCTAACTGTACAACGGCCTCAAGTCAATAAAGGTAATGAAGACAAAATGTAATGTAGCTGTATTTTGAAGCATTAGTCGCACACATTGTGAGCGTTTGGTTTTACAAAATAAAAAGAAAGCAGAAAGTGTATGTGCTGTGTGAGACATTCAAAGCTCATTAAAATTTAAGGTAATGATCACCAACTGTTAAACAGCTGTCAGGCTGTTCGTGATATCACAATAACAACTTCCTTTGAAACTCCAACTCATACAGTACTGCAGATGGTACATAAAGTACAGTGTTTTAAAGTATTTGATGATAATAGAAATGCATGTGATATTAAAATTTAAATAAGAAAACAATACACATTTATTTTTTAATAAGTTTTGTTTTTATTGAAAAATGATGAAATATAACATTTAAATGTCAAATAATAAAATAATAATAAAACTAATTAAAATATCAAAACTACTTATTATAATATGTATTATTATTATTATAATTATTATTATTATTATTAGTAGTAGTAGTTGTAGTAGTAGTAGTAGTAGTAGTAGTAGTAGTAGTAGTAGTAGTAGTAGTAGTTGTAGTAGTAGTAGTAGTAGTAGTAGTAGTAGTTGTAGTAGTAGTAGTAGTAGTAGTAGTAGTAGTTGTAGTAGTAAGTAATTATAAATATTAATAGTTAACATAAACAGCAACAACAATTATTATTGTTAACATGTTATTATTGTTAATGTTAACGTTATTAGGTTATTATTATATTTGTTATTACTATTATTATGAACCACAATATAATAATAATAATACTAATAATAATAAGAAGAAGAAGAAGTAGTGATGGTAATCTTTAACATAAACAAGAAAACATATTATTATTATTATTGTTGTTTTAGTATTATTATTATTATTATTATTATTATTATTATTGTTGTTGTTGTTGTCTTCATTGTTATTACTATTATTGAACAGTAACTGATCTCAAATAACATTTTCCATAAATTTCGGGCAAGCAATATTCCAACAAATTTCTTCTATGATAAACCAAAAAAATTCACAAATTACATCTGTTTTAATATTTATGTGTAATAATGGCTGTACAGTATTTTATGTTTGTAAAACAGACTTCGCTGAAACAGCATAGAGTCTTGTTAACAACCCAATTCATAAAAAAGATGTGGTATTCCTTTACACCATGCACAGATGACTTATACATCCAGAAAAGCTCGAAGCACAATTGAAGAGACGCCCAAAGGTAGACAGTCTTTGTGTGGGCCTTCACGGCAGAAGAATATACGGCTGCTGTTAAAGTGAAGCCAGCCTTTTGAATTCAAAAACTGCTCAAAGAGTCCAGTCCAGTTCATATAGATGGATGCGATATAAAGATTTAAAGCACCTCAAAGCTGTCTTACAGAGTGGACGTGTTGGGGGAAGCGTTCTGTGTTCTGTGGAGCAGCGGAGTGTGAACAAGGTATTGTGATATGTTAATATGACAGTTTGTTTACTGTAAACTTAAGTGTGATGATGATGATCTGTTAAACGGGTTATTGAATGTGTTTGCACATGGAACACATGTTTACTGTAACATACGTGATGTTGAGGAAGCTTTCAAAAGAGAAATGAAATTTGTTTACATTTCAGCTGTCTAATTAATAGTAATTATCTTAAAAATATACATTTTTGTATGAAGGTTGCTTTGGGAACACATTTAAACACATTTCTTTCACGAGACAATATTTTTATTCTGTTTCTGTAAATATGGAATGCATAATATTGAAATGTTGAAAAATATTTATACACAAAAATAGTTAACATTTTGTTTGAATGTAAACTTGTCATAATGTTATAGTGGTCAATATTACTAATGATTCATAGTATGAGTAGTAATTATTAGAAGTCATTTTATCTCATATAATATTTTCTTATTTCCTTTTTCTCATTTATATAATTATAATAAAACTAATAATAAGGATTATTTCAACTATTAATCGAAGATATGAATAGTAATTATTTTAGCTCCAAATTATTTATTAATATTATTTTTATAGTGAGATTAAACACAAAGGCTGTGATCATTTAAATAACATTATACTAACATTTTCTAGTAATTATACTAACAATATTATCTCATATTATTTTCTTAATTAGTTTTTTTACATTTTGATAAAAGTAATAAAAAATGTTTATACTTTAACTAATAATTTACAATATTAGTAGTAATTGTACTATCAATATTTTCATGGGTATTGTTTTCTGAATGATTTTGTTTAATTTTTCTTAATATGTTCCGTTAGTGTTTTATGACAACAATTCTTCTCATATGTGAATATATCTATTGCAGTATAAACCGCATAGGAAAATGGGTCAACATATTGTTGGATGGCAAATACTGTACTCTCTACCCTAGAAAGAATGGCTAGGAAACAACTGCAGGGCAGCAGAACGCAGTGAATGTGCGATGAGAGTTTCTGAGTTAAGTCACCAAACGCTGTCAAAGATCCTTTAAAAACATGCAACCGGCCTGATGGGACACAATATCACAGCTTCTGTCATTCCATCGTTCACCCAACGCACCATCTCTGACAGCCCTCTGTTCAACAAGGCCTAAATCCTCTCGTGCTGGCTCGACATCTTCATCGTCTGCCGGTCACGAACTGTTTTTGTCTCACCTCAGTGTGAACAGGTGTGAATGCTAAAGAGATCCAGCTCCCGTGTGCAGTTTTCCATGACATCTGAATGAGACGTAGCGTGCTCACTTCCTGTGTCTAATAGCTGTTTAGTTTTCATCCGCGATGGTTTCCTTTCCCCAGACGTCTGGCTATGTCTCCTACGTACCATGTGTTTATTTGTTTGTTTGTTTGGTGGTTTGTTTGGGTTGCCATAAATATATAACCACATCCATACCTCTGATGCATACTATATGTCGGAGCACTTTGAACTTTCCCAGCCCACAATTCTGTCTCACTGTAAAAATGATATTTTCTGATGGTGTTGCATATGTTTGTACTATGGGATCCCCCCACACACACACGAACGCATATATTTAATTTTTCTCCATTCATTTCTTGATATCACATTTAATATACACTGTTCACCGCGAAACCACGTGCTTATAAAATTTAAATGTTGTTTTATATACGATTGTTTATTAAATAAATATTCAAAACATGTTTGTATATATTCAATGAATATTTACTTTACTGATGGATTATTTAGCATAGTAGCTGTATTTCAAGCATAAAGGCATTTAAAATAAAAATCATAGTGAATCCAATAATCTTAGGGATAGTTTTGTTAAAGTTAATATAGTAAGTAATATAGTGATAGTATTTATTAATGTATACATATATAATTATTACGAATACATAAATTCTAAATTAATACATATATTATATATATCAATACATAATACATATATATTATATCTTCTGATATTGAATGTTAATACAATATGATTGTATTATGAATTACATACACGCTTTATCAAATGTTTTATGTGATATTATAAACAAGCTATAAACAAACATTTTTTGAATAATAATTCATAAATATATGTATTAAATAAATAGAAAAAGTTAAGCAGAACTTTCACAGCCATTTACCTGGAGAAAACAATAACAATAAAAATATATTTTTTTAATTCCCTTTAGTTCTGAAGAAAGTCCAATGAGTTTAAAACAACTGACTAAAATTCTTTTTATGTTCATATATTTTTATTTAACTTAAAATATTTACCTGCTTACGTATAGAACCTTCTTAAATTTGTTCTGTATCTAGATGTTAGGTGCTTCGATGCCTTCATACAAAAATCATGTCTGGTAAATCATTTAGCACCTGGTCAGCAAGGTCCTTGGTTTCAGACATACCCAAAATATGAACCCACTGAGGCTATACCAGGCCAGATGTATCAAAATCCGGCCTTATGGAACGTGTTCATGGACCTCCTTCTGTCTCGTTCACGTTTAATGTGAGTATAAACACAGCGATGTCTATACTGTAACATATGAATCCATCCGTATCTTACTCTTCCTAACTCTGTTTCGTGTAAAGGCAATTTAGGGTAACTCGCTGGAGGGCATGACACACCAGGCTTTCCACCCTGGAGTTTGAGGTTTTGGAACATGCGAGTCCTGTTTGCGGTCTACTATCGAGAAAATCAGAGCAGCCGGTCCAGATTACAACATACCCACCGCTCGCCCTCTTCTCTATCTCTCTCTCTCTAATTTGACATGATGGCAGGGCTTCAGATCCTTCTCCTTTGAAAGCTAACTAGAAAGATAACTTCATTCCGCAGTCGGTAACATGGAGGTCCAGAAGAGCTAAAGATGAAGCTTCAATCCGCCTCATTAGCCTCGTTGCTATCCCTTGGAGGGTGGAGAGCAGGTGGAGCCGTTCTTGACCTCTTTATCAGGGTCCATGATAACCAGCTCCGCATCCCAATCCTTGGTTTGATTGCATTTCGTCGGTGTAACTTATTATGGCTGGTGTAGGATCAGGAGATACAGAACATCAAGAAAAACAGAGACGGCTTTTAATTCTCCTGTACGAAAGAAAACGAATAAAACAGAAGCAAGATATTTTTCCAAAGTCACATCTAGATGGGGCAAAATTGTGCTCAAGTTCTTAAGAAACTGTAGCTTTTGATGTTTGTTTCAGGAAATAATTAAGAGATTGTGGCATACGGAAACCAGGATGGAAAGCAGGTATTTATAAATCAAATCAATGAGAGAAGGTTTTCCTTTGAAAGATTTAAATGAAGAGAAATGATGTCATTTGGTAACTAACTAAAGAATATAGCAAAGTGACCGTCTATGAATAAGAAGAGTAATGTGAAAGATGAAAGGTACGGTTCCACTTAATTATAATGTATGCTTTTTGTGTAAAATCTAACCATAGGCCCTTAAGAAGATATTTCCTGCATAGTAACGCAAGCTAAAAACAGTCTTTAATATGCTCATGAACAATGTTGACTTTTTGTTCAAACTGAGAACATTTGTTTGAGAGGCGATCCTTCAAAGCTACAATCCGTAACGTTTTTGGGTTTAAATACACTGAATAGGTGGTTGGATTTATTTAATTTTATCATGTTCACTGGTTCCATGGATTAAATGGAGTTGTTTAACATAATTTCATATAATTTTAATTAAAAAAAAGTTTTCTTTACACAACTTTAATTTATTTAGTTATGTGGAACCAATGATAAAATTGAGTAATTCAAACCAGTAGATACCTTTACAATGGTGAGCATATACTATTGTTTTTTTTTATAATCCGAGTCATTTCACAGCAAATGTAAGAATTGCATCATCCTCACAACATGCAAATAAATGTAAAGTAAAGACATTTTCTGTTTTATTAAATAAAAAATAGTACGTACAAAATAAACAAAAAATAGCAAGACGGTTAGAAATGTCAGTTTAACTTATGTGAAAACCTTTTAATGTATAGTTATTGAGAATCTTATATTTCCCATAACAGAATATCATTTGGTTAAGTTTGGATTGACATTATTGATATTTTTGATATTATTATATTTGTTAATAATTCAACACAGCTGCTTCGTGAGACATTCTCTTGCACACACTTGACGCCTCACATTTACAGTAAAGAACAAGTGTTTCGATGTGTGAAACATTATCACATTTGAAAGAAACTTTGATTAAACGGGATTCCATTACTTTGGTACTGGTAGTACCATGCTAAGCCAATTGATCTTTAATATCTCTTCCTTAAAGGAGCATAGCTTAGGCCTAAGAGGAAACATCTCAATGAGTAGGTACACTCGTCTCAACTGTACATGTTTTAATGTAAAAACAACATTCAACCTGTCAAGGAAGATAATAAGACTTACAAAATATATCAGGTTATCTTAGCGAAGGGGTTTAAAATGCAAAAAGCATTATAGATTGTATAGGCCAACATCAAGAAGAACTAAATTAGAGCTTGTGATATCTTTATATCTCAACCTATACCCCCCATCCCCCAAACAGAAGTCACTTTTTGATGTAGTTTAATTCGAATTGTAAAAAGTTTAGACAAAATATGATTGCCAAGTGTATATATACACTTGTTGTGGCACTTGTTCACCTATTGTTGTATCGGCTATTCACCGCTTCATTGTCTCCTTGACTATTGTAAGTCGCTTTGGATAAAAGCGTCTGCTAAATGACTAAATGTAAATGTCTAAATGTAAATACATACAAAAAACTAGGGAAAAGAAGGCTAAAAGACCATGCAGTTGGATATCGAAATGTTTTACTTTAACTCTGGGATCGAAAATGGAAATTAATAGGAATCGAAATCAATAAGCACAACTGGAATCAATGTCACTGTCACACCAGAGTATGAGCATGCAAAATTACTTTGAACACCAATAGAGACAATCACAAGGATATGATAACGAAGTTACAATCCTAAAGGATTTCTCTCGACTTTTCTGTTTCAAAGAATCTGCAAACCACAGATGTTTTGTTTGTTGGGGGCTTCCCAAGAAGTATTCATTCCATGCTATATAGACTTATCACACTTTTCGATTCTGGACAATGTCATCTCAGCATTCATATAAATGACTTTGGTGTAATTTTAACGTGTGAAGTTTAATTTAAAAAACATTTCACTTTAAAGTTGCACCATAGATTAGTTTTGACAGTTGACGAACTCATGAAGACGAGGTCTTCCTCTTCTGACAGCGAGCTCAGAGGTGGGCTTGAAAAAAGCAACAGAAAATTGACAATTTATCATCTGCACTATTTGTTCCACCAATATTACTTGACTGGTTTCCCTTTCATGTCCTTGGCGAAATTGAACATATACTTTAGATGAAAGAGTCTAAAAGAAAGATCTCTGACAACGGAAACGTACTCCCTTCACAACAAGGCACTTAAAATGTGTTGTTTGCTTTGTACAGAAATGGATACGGAATGGATCGGCTATGTTGCGGTGGATTGATCTAGGAAACTATTACTTTTTAAACATCTCAAAAAACAACTATTCTAAGACCGTGTTTTCAATGATGTTGTGCTCTCAGTTGCTCGCTGCTTTCAAGAATCGAGCGTGAATCAACCGTTGACGGCCGAAATAGCTTTTGACCTTTTTGATTCGAAAATTGTCGTCATTATTGTTAACAAACAGCTGAAGTGGGTTTGCACGTTGCTGCAAGGCAAGGCATGACTGACTTAAATGACATTTTATTGGACTTCAATGGCACTTTTCAAAAATGGCGTTTAAGTGACGCATAGCATCACGCTGTCAAAGTGACTCAGGCTCATCCACTTTTCACCTTGCGTGGATTGCCTGCAGCTTTTTACGGGTCACGACGGAAGTGATTTATTCCTTTTTATATGCAATCGGTGTGCATTTGGAAAAGGGAATTCCTTCATGTGGAGTACTTCGATGTCTAATTCCATCTCCCCTGATCCACCAAATGTCAATTGAACCTAAACAATGCCAAAACTTCTAACAGCTGCTCCAACTTTGAGGCACAAACATGCTCGGCCCCAATCGAAAGTTTGCGGCACATTGAAGCAAAGCGTCTTACAAGACCTTAGTCACCGAAACGATTACAGACATTCTCCAAACACTTAACCTAAAAGCATCCCTTCTGCATCACATGAATTATTCAGCCTTCTCAAGCGTCACTGTACTCCGTCGCTCCACCCTTTAACCAGTTGGATGTCTTTCATATAAGTTTGATGGAGGGTTTCGCTTCCAAAACAACAAGCTATCTGGTGTACCTAACAATGGGCGGCGCACTCTGTGCAAATATTTAACATCAGGGGAAAGTTAAATGAAATATCTTTAATATTTTATCAATGAGCATGCACTTTCAAAAGCTGTCAGTGTATCCCTACAGAAATCACTTAATGCGCTCCAGCTTCGCTTATGGCTGTTGTTTATCTTCGAAAGTGCAAAGCTCTATTATAATGCAACCTGGGACCCTGGTTTTTGCAAACCACAGGGTGGTCATCGATCTTTATCATTGTGAAAGCTGAACCTTAAGCGTGTGTCTGTACTTTTTCATCTTCGTTGGTTGTGTTTTTATTGTAAATGAAATATACGTGTCTTCCTTGTTGCTGCTGGTTTTATTAAAAACAGATCCCAAACACCCACGAAAGAAAAGAATGCCCAACACTGACGCATGTTCAGAGTAGATTCCAACGACTGATGGGAGATTTATAACAAGATGCCAGCAAATCCAACCGTTCATGTATAACTATAACATTAGTTTTTTTCTTGTTATGCACGACCTTTTAAACTTGCCATTAAAAGATGAATGAATACTGTATGCTTGGATTGTTATTTAAAGATATTTTTTTCATATGCTTATAAGTGTAGATTTCAAGAAAGAAACGTATGCTCTCAGAATAGTCTCAGAACATTATACAAGTTTTCAAAAATGTTCAAGCTGTAAAGTTAGAAGAGCATTTAGTCATGTTATTGCTAAATATTCTTATAGCACAAAAAAGGTATATTGCTTTAATTTTACATAGTATAATGTTTAATAGCATGCATGAAAAAGCATTAAAGTAATTATATTAAACAATTTTAGAATATGTTCCGTTAGCCTGTCTATATAGGCACTTAAACATGACACTTAATTATACATTCATATCGATATACATTCATTAAATACACATTATATACATAATACGTTTACAAATACATTAAACAATGTCATAATGCTCTAATAAATGTTCTAGTAAATGTTATTTACTTTACTGCATATTATATTAAGATATGAAGGAAATCTACAATTAATATTTACAATTATTCATTTAGCAGATGCTTTTATCTAAAGCAACTGAAAATATTAAGGATGGAAATGACCCTCTTTTAATAAAATTACGTTATGCTTTTTGCCATTTGTATCTATATAGAACTTTTAACAAGGTATGTTGTAGTGAAAAAAAGTTTGAAAGTAATGAAAGAATAAAGACTGTTGTGTATTTACCCTTAACCTTGAGAGTATACTTTTGAAAAAATCAAATTAAAAGTGCGTAAAGTACTAGCAGAAAATTACCAGAACATTTGTACCCTTAATTATGCAGACATTTGCTTTAATGATAAAATGAAGAGTTAAAATGGAGGTAAACAACTGTACATTATTTATATATGAATACTCATACAGTATAGTTAACAGATTTTTTCTAGTGTAATGATAACGTTTAACTACACATAAACTTTATAACTTTCAGTGATTTGCAACTAACTTGCAATAAAGTACGTAGGGTTTGGGTTAAACGAGTAAGTTATTGTCGGTAGAATTATTCTTTTATTTATTGTCAAGTGGTGTCAGATATTGGAGAAACAGATCACTACTAGCTTTCTGGTGGGTAGTTAAAATAAAGTGTTACTCTTAAAAGAACATTTGTATAAATAGTTTTCCATGGGGAAACAAAAGAGTAGCAAAAGACTGCCAAACAGACTTAACAAAAAAAAAAAAAACTATAGTGGCATGGAAACAAATACACATTTAAAACCATCACATCCAATCTCATGGATTTATTGTCTTAGGACGAAGGTTGTTGGGTATGTTATAGTTCGATATCTAAGAAATCTCGGTCCCAATAGAACCTTTAACAAAGCTCGGCCCCCGACTGGTATTAGCGGGCCACCCTGCCAGCACAGTAATACAAAGGCTACGTTATCTGGCAAAGCATCTCTCGATTTCCAAAAGAAGTCTGCTGTTTCATGAACACGTCCCAGTAGAGTGATGAAGGCACAGGGCAGCTCTTCATCTCATCTTGCCAAAATGAGAGAAAGTGCCCTGGCTTCCGTCTCTTCGTCGGCTATTTTTCACCTTCTCCTCCAGGTCTCGTCAGTTGTGGATTTATTTTTTTCTTCGTTTACCTTTTCCCACCCTCTTTTTTCCCCTTATTTGCTTTCAGGCAGGAGCTCTTTGAAGGCTTAGAGTCCCACTTGTGTAAAAATGATAAAAGGTCCATGCTGAAAATGGGAAAATAGTGTTGATGGATGATGTCACCAGGTGCCTGTTGATGCGCTGCCTGTTAATACTCTATTGATTAATGTCTGTCCCGCTCAGTCATGGTACAGAAGTATACATGCATACATTTTCATCATATCTGAACATTAGGAGCTGTCAAGCTTTCTGAAACTTAAAAAATGGAACGACTCGCACAAGGAAGGGAATACAGCGCGTCTCTCTTATATTGAAATCAAGATGTGCTTTGTTGCACAAAGCCAATGCATAATAAGTGTACTAACATAGATCCGGATCAAAATTGGACGTTATTATGCGGCTAGATAAGGTGGAGTTTGCTGTGTGTTCCTTTCTTTTATATAACAATTTTACATCAAAAATAAGCAAACTTTTAAAATTATTGGGTAGATATATTGCAGCTTCTCAAACATGACACAAAGCTCAAAACTATAATAAAGAATGGTATTTATCCTGGTTTAAACTTGTTTTTTCCGCCGTGGTATTAATCAAAATATAAATGCAAATATTTATGCAATGATCTTTTTGTTGTTTGCTCAAAGGAATACCAAATTGTCGAGGTAGTAATAACGCTATTTAATCATCATAGGAATGCAGAATTATGCTCGACACATCAGGTGTTGCTGAAAGATTAAAACGTTTTTTTGCAAGTCAACCCAGGATAAAGCCAATGTTTATTCTTTTGTTCAGATTGTAGATTTCCGAGGAGCTTGACAGCACATTAACAATTTATACAATACAAGCTGCTCTTTAAGTTTTTTTACATTTCAAAGCCTGAATCCGGTTTTATTGTTGAATATGTGTTAACCTTAAATATATTATTGCCAACATTCACGCAGTTGACACCATGTTTACTGACATGCGCTGCTACCATTTATTATTTACTCCATGTTCAAGAATATGATATGTTCTCTTGAATGCTTCTATCTGAATACTTGTCTCACATACATATTAAAGATATGCATGGAAAGCTTGAAATGAGCATCCTGCTGTTGGACATTCCTCCAAAACCCCCAACATCCCAGGAACTTTACCATTCATGTTTCACCAAACTTTATTCAATCTCTCGCTGCATTATGGGTTAACCGTCCCATGTGCAAGTGTCTCAAACACACTGTCTGGGTTTATTTGCGATAAAGCACAGCCGACTGAACATTGGCCTGTATTGAGTGACAAATGGAGGCTTTCATTACACAAGAACGTCTTGTCACAACTGACACAATATTATGTAACAGACAATTGTAATGAAGAGACAAGTTTGTTCATCAATTTGAATTGATAGAAGCTCCTAATCATTCCCAAAAAGGTGTCTCACATCACAAAATGCCCCCCTTAAAAACTAGTAATCAAATGGAGGAATATTCCTTATACTGATGTTTGAATAATGAGTACAAGTGCTATGTTTTTATCTATTCAATTCTCACATACTACATGCTTCGGTGTGAATATTATTACTAGATGTTAAATATAACAGAGGCTTTAGTACCACACGTTTGAGCCAAACTCTTTGGAACTCTTGTGATCCCTGTGGCTTTAAAGATTTCCAACTCAAAGAAAATTTAAAAGAGGTCACTCTGGATTCACCTTAACCTTTCCATCCATGTCTGAAGTGCCAGACAGATAGTAGAGTGTGGGAAGGCATAAAAAGGTCAAGGATCCTGAGGGGTACAAACATCCCATTTTTCCTACAATGGTTTCAACAGTGGCTTTGGCCAGGTTCCTATGGAGAGTTTAAAGTGCCGAGCTGGACGTAGACCTGCGGTCTGTGGAGCAGTGCAGAGTTCAGCTTCCAGCATGAAGACATGAGTTTTGATAAGCTAGGTATCATGCAGGGTTTGAAGGGAGGATACAAATACATTGTCGCATTATAAGAATGCTTAAATCTGTCAAATCAATGTTGGAAAATGCAGCTTAAGACGGATGGTTAGGAACGTGGTCCACACTTGTCATTAGCTCATTGGACGGCTACCAGCTCAAAGCCTCTATGTGTATGAAGGACTGAAATATTCAAAACCACTAGAACAGTGTGATTTTGTACGTCTACTTTTATCCCAAAACTTCTCAAAAATGTTCGAAACGCCTCTTGTTTCGCTTTTAGAAATGGCGAGGGTTTGAGTTCATGCGGTGCCTTGCATATCAAGTACCAAAAAGCATTCTTGCGACACACCGAGTGATCTGCACCACAATTGTTTTGCTCGTAATGGGTTCTGTTGTGTTTAGTTGCACCACGTTGCGCCATTCACGTCCGATGTCGAGACGTGTTCATGCCATCCAGGACCATGCTTTTAATATGCATTGGACTTGAAAACTACAACTCCCATCATTGCATGATTCTTGCCAAACTTTTAATATTTGATATTAGGTGTGCTTGGCTGCACCCAAAATCCCATATTTTATAACATTTATATAAATTGATTTAAATAAGTATGTTCCTGCGGACTATTTAAGAGTATGTTTTGTTATATGTGGGAGTCTAAAAGCTTGTAAGTTACTGGTATGGATTTTAAAGCGAGTATACCAGTCATACAACACTTTTTTTAAAAGTGCAAATGCATAATGTAAGCAGTATAGAACAGTGGGCTGTGCTATATCATGAGTAGTCCCTGCAACCCCATTCAGCCATGATTTATTCAGAATAAAACTCTAGCTTTGAGTACCTTGTTACTTTCACTAATCCTTCAAAAAACGCCATCAACTGAATTTAAATTGACTTGAACTGACGATCTTTTAAAGATGACAAAAATGGCCAGAAATGTGATATCGAACAAACTGTGCAGTTTAATTTCATAAGATCCTGGAAATTTCTTTATGTAACATATAGAACTGTACATTCAACGATGCCTCAAGGATTGAAAACACATCACTGTGTGTCAGAGTTGTGTGGGAAGCATTGCATTCAATATAATGGGAAGTCAAAGATGACACTTTATCTTAAAGGTGGCATTAATATTTCAACCATTTTGAAGACATTTTTCTACTAACCTTTTATAGCCCTTATATAGCATTTAGTTCTGAAAGACTGTCAAGGTTAGAAGCATTTGGAGATTTACTTTTTACCTGGTGTGTTTAAAACTTTAATGATGCTCTGAAAGATAACATAAATGTCAGAAAGTCAAGAATCAGCGTTGGTTTTAAGACAAGGTTTAACAGACACCGAGTTGTGTTTGAATAGAAGCACTGCATTTTAAATAATGAGTTCTGATGTTCTTTTGCAGCTCGGGGTCAGAGACCATTGGCATGGGCTGAATCCCAATCTTAGCAAGAAGTAAATTTAAGATTGTGCAATGCCACTGTTGAAAATGAGTGCTCAGGGGTCATTAAATAAAACAGTGAAGATGATGACTTTTATTATTCACTGTAACTGAGCTCAGATGGCTTGAGCGAATGTTCTTTAACATGCCCTCAATCAAAACTTACGTAAATGATTGCGGTCCAAGACCAGAATGTATAAGAATGGTTCGGATTGTCCATCAGACTGCAAGAATAATAATAACCAAGACCTTTGACTCTACAAACCAATACCCACAGAGATTCATTTCAAACTCTTTCAAGGGCAAAGTTTAGTGAAATGTAACTTTAGGTCTCCTTAAAATGACTATGAATTGTCAAGAGATTGGGAAGACTGGATTTCTATAGCGTAGGTTAATCTGTTTTCTAATATTACCCCACACCCTCTATATATGACTCAAAACAAACAGCTTGGATACACAATTTCAAGGAAATAAGGCTCTTAAAAACATCATACCGAATGCTGACTACGCTGAAAGTTACCGAGATCTGTCATTTGGAATAAGGTGATGTCCTCACGGCAGGATGATGGGAAGACATCCTGTTCCACGTGACGTAAAGCTGTGCAGGGATTGAAAATGTAAAATTGAGAACCATTTTCATAGAAGAGAGGATGAATGTTCCATGCCGTCTGAATTTAAAGTAGGGGGTCCTGCTGATCCTTGTGGCACCCCTGGGGTGTGAGCCGGGGTGGAAAAGAATCTCTTTTTATGTTGGTTATCTGCGTAGGTTCTAAATCGGGTAAATGTATGTTCGGATAGTTGCACATTTTTACAGCTTTGAGGTTTGGCATTTAAATTTCACATTTTAAGAACATTGGAGGATGAATTGGGGACATCACGGCACATTTTATTTCCTGTGAAAACCTCGGATTATAGACTGCATTTGCATGTGCAGTTTATGATGTAAGTGCAGAATTTTTAAATATCCTTTGCTGAACACAGTAAATCAAATATTGTTTTAAAATAAAATTTGATAGAATTAAGGTATTCCAATTTGTATTGCTCAGTCATAAGAGACGTAAGGTGTAACACTACATTTATTCTTAAAGAATATAAAGCAGAATTGACTCCAAGGGAAGATAATAAATAAATAAATCACTTTTCTTAAAATAGGAATTCTGTCTTTAAACTCACCCTTATTTTAAGACTAAATTACTTTCTTCTTCAAAACACAATAGAAGATATTTTGAAGAACCTTGGTAACCGAAAAAAGAGGCCCCCTTTGATTCAACTGCGTGGACACAACATCACCAAGGCATTTTACTAAATATCATCTTTAATTTCCCAGTGAGTGGTACAGATTTTCGATTTAGGAATAGTTCGAACAAAAAAATCCATCATCTTTTTTTCACCTTCCAGTTGTTCAAAACTTATATATTGCAGATGAACACAGGGATACATTTCGACCCCAAAAATATTTTTGTTGTGTTGAAAAATAAGATATTTTGAATAATGCACGTACAACTGTTTTTAAGAGTTTTAAGAGAGTGAGTAATTCATAATAGAATTTTCATTTATGGGTGAACTACCCCCCTAATGCAGAAATTGTGCAATGACAATGTATGCTATCTCATGTCAATGAGGTTTGATGAATACAACAGGCAACATAACATATTACATCATTCATGTTTATATGTTTACCCAAAAGTACTCGGAAATAAGTCAGCTGACCTCTGTGTCTTTTGCAGAAGGCCAATGTTTCCACCCTCATTGAAAAAGATGACATTTATTTTTCCGTAATGGCTCAAAGCCAGCTCGGGTTAAAGGGTAAAATCATGATTCATGTATTCGTTGTCCTTCCGAAAATATCTATGTTTATTCAAACCATCGTTCGACTTGACTACTCCTTCATGCATTAATGCAGCCTGTGCATAATATGCAAATTCATTTGTCTCTGCGGCGTTGAAACCTTCCTCACGCATCAACAAGCCCGTGTTGACATCTGAGCAGTCGTCATAAATTATGAAACGTGAAGGCTTGGTGCAACATGTTACCTCAGAGGACCACATCATCGTATACATGATTCGCACCCATGAAGCAGACGTGATCTACAACTAGTTCCCAGCTCGTAAGGGCTTAGAACAGAGGTTGTCCGATGAGAGCTCCCACTAAACAATTACACAGCGAAAGGACGACCGAAGTGCCTAACAGGACCATATGGGACCACTGGCTGGAATATGGAGCAAACACAAGCACGGGTGGAGAAGCTGAAATTAGAAGTGCAGATGGCTCAGAAGTATGAATGTGGGGTGTTTTGTCTCTTTAGAAGCATCGAGAGCAATTGCCAAAAGAGCTTGTTATATAAGGAATCAAACTGGGTTTTCTCCTGTGTATGTTCATAAAAGTCTAAAAGTCTGGGACCACTTTTATCAATTTTTTTGTTTCTTAGACCCGGAGAGAAACAACGATTTTGGATTTCGAAAAGTTGTAGTGTGATGTAAAATAAAGAAGAACATATATTGGCTTGACCTCTATTGGTAGAGTATTGTGTTAACAATGTGTTTGAAAGCAATTTAAGCTTTGATAATTGTGCCAGGCAAACGCACAAACGGTGTTCCTGTAGCCCATTGGTTAAAGCATGGTGCATGTAAGGTCAGAATCATCTGATGTCCAAGAAACCACAAACTAGGCATTCTTCTGGATGGATTTCAAAAAAAGTTCAAATGGACAAAAGGTCAGAATGCTCTTTAAAACATTCTGGGATTACACGGATCATCAGGTTTTGTGCAAGCACGCGTGGTCAGTCCATGCCGAAGGGTGTTATGTGTCAATAAAATATGCAATGCAATACAAAACTCATTTTGAATTTATTTGGTTTGCACTCATAGTATCAATAACATTGTTGCAAAAAAATCATTATCTGTTTTAAAGGCGTAGTATTGCAATCCAGAGTATTAAATCATAATTTATTTATGTCGCAATTGACTTGCATTGGTTTTGTGTCCATATAATAGAAAATATAATTGTTGATTACCAATATTCTTCCAAATATCTTCTTTTATGTTTTGCAGAAGAAAGAAAGTCATACAGGTTTAAAATGACACAAGGTTTAGTAAAAGATAACAGAGTTTTTTGTTTCCGTCTAAACCACCCTTTAAATATCAGACTTTGGTCCCTGATTTTATGTATTTTTTATATTGTTTTTTCTTGAAAAGGGGTTGTGCATGCCTGTTGCTTTCTTCCATCTTTGTTATCACATGAAATGTTGGAGCAATATCACATGACGTATTTCATGCACGTGTTGCAATTTATTTAGTAAATTATTTCCTTGGTATTTTATGTCCTTTTTTCTTATCAGTTAAAATGTTTATCCAGTTGTGCACATAATTGTTCTACGCACAATAACAACATATATGTGCATTTTGCCATTTTGCCATTTCCATCCAGTTTTTTAATACGATAGCCCAAAATGTGCATTAAAATAAATGGATTGAAGTTCAGCTAATGACACATGCTTTAATTTATTCTTTGACAAAAGAAGCAAGCAAATATCTCTATTGAACTTATATGTGAAGCAGACAACACCTGTAGCACAAAATATATGAAACCATTAGTATAATTGTTAAGGATAACGTGTCAACCGAAGAATAGCACACAATGCATATTAACAGTTTTTAAATGCTATCTCTCTGGGTTTTGCTTTGTATCCACACTCAGGAACATTTCAGCATAAATGGAGTATTGATTTGTATTAATAGCGCCTCGTGAGCCACGCTGAAGTTCATTAACCGAAAACAAAGAGCTGCGTTAAATTGCAATTAAGTGATAAATGAGCTGGCGAACACGGTCACGGCTATTTTGACTAATTTCAAAAAGTTACACAACCCCTCCATAGGTTTAATGGCCAAAGAAATTAATAATCCTTGGGTGTTAGGTTCTCATGAATTAGTAATGCATGTAGACTATTAGTGATTGAAAAAGTCTCCTAGGTGAAGGACACACTAACAAATTTGATTTTCATTCGATTTTGCAGAGAACAAAACAATCATTTCAATTTATTTACGTTTCATTATTTAGAAAAGCAATATATATAGAGATATATAGAAAGATATTTAGAAATATATAGAAAGTAATCTGATTGGACAAACAAGCATTTAGAAAACTGTTTGTAAAAAAATTGTACATTTAAAAGCATTGACATAAATACATAAGGAAGAATATATTTAAAGAATATATAAAGAAGTAAATATACTGTTTTATTTTGGTGTATATTATGCAAGTTAAATATTCTGATTAACTCAAATATTTCTATTAGAATTCACCAAAAATATTGCTGTATAGTACAAATTTATATGTGTTAAATGAAATTTTTTTTCTACATATAAAATTACAATTATTAGTACATTTAAGAAAAATTAATTGTTGGATATTCACAATGTTTTTTTCCACTGCAAAAATCTCATTAATGTTTTTATTTTGGTAATTTTGGGGGCATGGAAGTGGACCCGAGAAGTAAGCAGAAGATGGGAATCAAACCCATGTCCTTCCAAAACTGCCCAGGACTACTGTACATGTAGGCACAATAATTGAAAAGCTATCGGCCTCTTTAAAGTTTTTAAAAGATTTTATTAAGTTAATAAAACATTTTTGATGATATTTACTAAGACAAGAGAAACATTTTTATCGTGTACGCAGGCATTTTTACCTTCCTCAAAGGAAACCATTGTGTTACCTTTTTCCAAAAAGTTCTGCATCCCAAGCTTTTGTTTTACGTCTTTCCATTGCCTCTTATGCATGATTGCGTGAAATACCTTTCCCTACTGAGTGGACCACTCTAGCACGAAGGCACGCTTAAGCCCCAAGGTTTACTTTTAAATTTGGCATTCCACCTCGCACATTAGAGGAATGTCAGGACTGAACAAACACATTAACATCACAGCATTGGGCTGCCAGAGTCCTTTTCTCTCACCTCTTGCTTTTTTCT
Source organism: Triplophysa yarkandensis (assembly GCA_033220385.1). Lineage (NCBI taxonomy): Eukaryota > Metazoa > Chordata > Actinopteri > Cypriniformes > Nemacheilidae > Triplophysa > Triplophysa yarkandensis. The sequence goes on from CM065676.1 coordinate 2,637,496, forward strand.
CTGTCCACTCTTCCAAATCAATTTTTCAGCACTTGCAAGTTGGATGCAATTTTTCTTCTATGGAAACCGGTAGGTTGGGAGTAATACGACAAGTGGAGAAGATATTGAACATGCACCGTATATCCGGCTCTAAATACAGTCCATTCCAAGATGCGTAAAATACCTTGTGGATGTGATGCGTGTGGTTTCTGCGTGACCTGGTGTTAAAAGCTTTTTTTAGCAAGAACTACATAACAGCGAACGTTTTTTCCTCATGTTCTTTAAGTGTAAAAGGCTATTTTCAGCAATTACCAGCCAAACTGTTGAGGGGTATGAGTGCCCCGGACCATTTCCTTTACAACATTAATTGTGTTTACCGGAATCACCGCTGAACAAGAAAATGGCTGAATTCACAATCACATTAGAGTGACTCATAAATTACAACTCTTATGTGTGGAGCAATTTCTCCATTACGTTCTTTTAAATTAACCCAACCCAAGACCACCAATTTGGTTTCGGCAATGCGTTTAAGCAGCACTTCCCAATCCTCCTCCTGGAGCCTTTCCAGAAACGCACATGTTGGATGATTGTCTAATGGAACACACCTGATTCTATAAATGAGAATGCTAATAGAGACTCTTTATCGGAATCCGGTGTGTCAGAATAGGACGATGTCCAAATGTGTATTGTTGGTGGTACTCCAGGATTGGGGAACAGCTTTGAGGCATTGCTAAAACAGCACTCCAGCATCCAGGGATTTGAAGACATTGCTTTAAAAGAACTATTTAACCAAACATTTAGTTATTATTAACCAAAATTTTTTCTGTTATTTAATTTTTTAACAGTGGAATTAAATGGGAGATAACAAACCAGCACGGGGTAACCAATTAAATTCCATGATAAATAAAATATATATTTTCAATTGCTAACAAATTGATCACTGATTTAGTATATAGCTTGTGTAAATGGAATTAAAAAATGTGTGTTGTTTTTAGAAAAAGAACATCTGAAATCATAGAACAAAATCATTATATAACCATAACGCAAAGAAGTGCAAACATTGTGTTTCTAAATATATTTAATACAAAGAATTAGTGAAACAAAGTTAAGCATGCAAAATCGGTGAAAATCACATCTATCGGTGCAACCAACGGTTCACTCCTCCCCACCCTTTAAAAGCACTACGGAGCCTGTCAGAGGATGATTAAACTGCGATCAATTGTATTGTTTGAATTCTCAACTATAAATGAATGCCCTAACATCTTTAAAAAACACATGATTACTTTTATTATTTCTCTTTTTGATTCACGGCCTTCCTCCTGTCTGAAAAACACTCACATTTAGTTCTTGACTCTATAAGCTCCACCCCCCCAGTGTACTCTGATTGGTCATACAGTCTGGTCTACTGTTATTGGTTAACTCGGCTGTCAGTTACTCTATCCCCACCAGTGAAAAGATGACATCATGTGAATCCAGTTACTAATGTAACGGCTCTCTGATGACACGTCGCAGAAGTAACTTGATGACCACAATTCCGGCGTTTGCTGTAGTCAAAGACATCTTAATTCATTTAAAGATAACTTTCTTTATCATGAACTTTGACATTTGTAAGTTCACAGATCGTTCACAGGTACTAACGCGCACATTAAGGACTTCGTTGATAAATCAATGAAGTCACACCTCATGACATATTTAAAGGTTACCGCAATTCATTCATATCCTTCAGCTATGTGAATAAAAATTCTGGCTTGAGTTTAATCTGCATTTTTCACTTAATAAACGTTTTAATAAATTAAAAAATATTTACAGTATTTTAAAACTGGCCAGTCAAAATCTCTTTATGCCCCTGACCTACTTGCTGTGCAGACATACTTAATGAATTAAATATGTATTTTTCAGATACGACTAAAATTGCATCCAAAAGTTTGGGCCTTTAAATCCAAAATCGCTCATTTTAGTACAAAAACAACCCACGCAGCACTTACCAAAATAATTTAGATACATCCACTTTATAACTTCCATCGGGGCACCAAATGGATGCTATTTTTACCTATGGGTGCAACATTAAGCGCGCAACCCCGGCTGTGAAACGAACTAGAGAACAAGTTCTAAACGTGGAAGTAATATTCTTATTGCATAATGAAATACGCTGAGAACGAGAGCAAACTTTTTGGATGTTTTTCCATTTTTAGCCCACACGTTTTTTTTCGGCCTCCAAGCAGTGCTGAAATGTTGATGGTGTTGGAAAGAGTCTTGATTCGCATTCCCTCAAGCCTTGATTTTCCGTCGAAAATCAAATGTAACAACGTGACTGCTTTAACATATAGTGTTTGCCCTTAATTAAAACCTCTCAGCAGCTTAGTGAATTGGCATATTGCGCGCTGGTAATAAGATTCAAGCTATTACCCCAGACTTAACTAATTGTTTCCATTTAATTACACTGTGTCAAAAATGCCAGTGAAGAGACAAGGTGCTCGCATTTAAACAGCCTTGGGTAGACATGCCTGTGTTTTTCACTGCATCATTGTCAGGCGTGTTTGGAAATGTATGGAAGACACCATCTCACAAAGCTCATATAAGACTACGATTTTTTTTATTTCTGTTTTCGCAGCGACTCAATTATGCTGAAATGACAGAGGTCGCACTCAGTGCAGATCAAGCCCAGCAAGCGCAACCTCCCCTGAATAAGTGAGGACTCTTTGCCTGGTCTACAGAGGCCCTGCAGCGATGAATGCATTTCTCATGTCATTTCCAGAAATTCTCTTATTGCAGCCGCATAATCATTTTGAACCGAAAGATACCTGCGGCCTTCAGGCACAGATCCTGCTTGTGAATCGGAGAGACTTTTCTGGTGTTTTGCTCGCCGACCGTAATTTCCAAAATCCCTCTTACAGTTTGTGTTTCAGATATTTTAATACTCTTGTGTCTGCCTGTCTTGTCTGTGAATCCACCCATCCATCCATGCGGAGTGTCTGTAATCCATCCTAACCCTTGCGCATTAAAGAATTAAGAAAAATGTATACTAAAAATGGATAAATATGTCCAAAATAATATATGTTTATATTTTCCCACTTGTTCTTATTTTTTATTAACTATAAAACACTTTTGAAAATTATTCATTTTGAAAATGTGCCATCCTTGCCAACAAAATCCAAGCATTTATAACATTTTATTAAGTGTACTGTTATGATCGTCAACATAAGGTTAATTTTATTTAATTAAAAACATTTTTTAAACTGTTGGGTTGCACAACCCATTCAACAAATAGTTTATTTGACCCCTCATTATGAAATTATCAATGAAAAGTTAAAATGTTTAATGTTCAGGTTCGGAGCTGATCAACAGCATTCAGTGGCTATAATGTAAGCTATACGGCTTTTTTAGACCCATTATTCATGTGTAGAATTAAATTCTTCAGTTCTTTATAACTGTAAAAATAGAGCCAGTAAGAGCTAACAAATCAAAATATTGGTTTTTCAGTCCACACAGTGAATGGAAATTGCCAAAAGATCCTAGACAAAGCACATCGCAATCCCAGAACTTCAGTAAACATAGAGAGAGAGAGAGAGAGAGAGAGAGAGAGAGAGAGAGAGAGAGAGAGAGAGAGAGAGAGAGAGAGAGAGAGAGAGAGAGAGAGAGAGAGAGAGAGAGAGAGAGAGAGAGAGAGAGAGAGAGACAGTGAGAGAGAGAGAGAGAGAGAGAGAGAGACAGTGAGAGAGAGAGAGAGAGAGAGAGAGAGAGAGAGACAGTGAGAGAGAGAGACAGTGAGAGAGAGAGACAGACAGTGAGAGAGAGACAGTGAGAGAGAGAGAGAGAGAGAGAGAGAGAGAGAGAGAGAGAGAGAGAGAGAGAGAGAGAGAGAGAGGTAATGGGAATTAATGGGAATTGAGAGATGCTTGCTTAGATTAACATCTGAGATGAAACTGGGGACCGTGAAACACGGTTCGCTCTAAAGAAGAGTCTTGTGACAGCTATGATGCATTGCCGGTGCAAAGCAACACTACCTGAAGGCAATCAATCTTCACTTTAATTCAAAGCTTCTCGTTTTATCATATTGTCAAAGAACGCGGTCGCGAAGGTTTGGGCAGAGGCATACTGTTCACAAAAACAAGTCACCGCGGTAAAAACCCAAGATGATCGATTAGCTAATGGCACAAGCGCCTCCATTGGAATCTCTCATTTGTTAGGATGCTAATGATGACCTTGATTTATTGTTGTTGACGTCGCACAAGTGACACACCAAGAAAGTTTGGTCGGCGGTTCCGGATGTTCATTGATATTCAGCAGGTAACCTTTAGCGGTACGATGGAGTTCACTCCAACGTGACATTTCCATTTCTCACAGTCTGCGTGAGTGTTGAGAGAGGAGTTGAGGTGCAAAGAGGGTTCAGTTTGATTTGGAGCTCAGAGAAGATAGACTGAACCGAATGTATTAGGCTACGAAGGTCTTTCAAGACCAACTTCACACTTGTTGGTCTCCCGCTGCTTTGAAAACATTTTCACGCAAACCTTTTGTATTTTATTGTGCACCCTGAACTGCATATTTAAACCAAATATGCTGATTATTCAGTTTTTATACCTGGATGTGTTGCTCCAATTTTTTAAACTTCGTTGTTATATGAAACAATTTATACTCTAAAAACGACTATATCTTAAAGCATTGAACTAAAGGAATAAAATGTGTAAATCTGATTAACTCAAATATTTCTATTTGCATTCACCAAAATATTAGGTGTACATTACAAATATATAAATATGTATATATATATATGCTGTATGCATATATCATATATATATATAAGTTTATTTCATCACTTAAACTTAAAAAACTTTACATTTTTGAGAAACTGTTGATAGTTTTTATATAATCTACTGAAAAAAATCTATTAAATGTGTTTAAAACATTTTATTAAGTTTACTTAGTAAACATAAAATATTTTTTTCTTTTAAGTTTTCCACTTCCGTTCACGTTACTTCTGGTTAGTAACAGCTACTCTTTAGTATGGCGATTGATCAAATTAATCGTCACTTTTTCTTCATTTTCACGTGTCTAGGCAAACTTTACATAAGTTCAATGTGTCATGAACACTGAGGCTGCATTAATATGTCTGCGTGAGAGTACATCCACTCCAGACGTCTGATTTATATGTTTAATTATCCTTCATTTTATTGGACTGATCAGACGGGTGAATTGTGAGACATCATAAAGCAGACGTCCAATTCGCTAAACGTAATTCTGTTAAGATCAGAGGCGTAACGAAATAGCGTGCTGAGATAGAAGCTCACTTCGCCCGTTTATTGCCGCATATATTTTCGTCTTTTTATAAACAACCTCCTCTTTGCTGCAGCCGTCGAGAGGAAGAACGGCCCTTTCGTGGAGGTCATAAATCATGATGAATTTTTGGGCGGTGGTGCCGTGACAAAACCCGTAAACAAAAGAGAGGCAAAGATAACAGGTTACCAAATGCCTATACACATGACTTACCGCGGTTTTCAGTGTAAATTGTCGGGTTATCATTGGTTGCTCTTCGAGGGGTCGTTGCCCAGTGGGGTCCAAAATTGCTTTTAAAGTTGCACAGCCTGACATGCTCAGCACATGGCAGGGCAAGTGCTTAAAAACACTGTAAAGGGTATTTTACTGTCATTTTGCCAGGTTCTACTGCAGACCTTCACTCCATTAACTCTGTTCCTGCCATTGAGCAGAATTTTTGCCATTTATGACACAATGTTATCCTGCCTTTGTATGTTCTTGCTTTTTAGGTTTTCGCTTTTATGGAGTAAGCAATGTTACGCATTTTATAAAGATTACACAACGATCCAAAAGCAGAAAATGCTCTGTATGTTTTGATCACCATTTGAGTCATATCTAGGAAAAATGTAGATAAAAAAATCCAAGACATTCATTAGATCATAAAGTGTTGGAACCTTTAAGCAGTGGCTCTTAAGTTTGATATATGACAATACGTGAAATGAAGCCTGAAGACAGAAAGTCTAATTCTAAGTTTGATTTTACCTATTATTTCAGCTATGATTAAAATTTTTGACCTGATCTTACTATATCAAAGATTTCAATGCTGCATTCTCATAGAATGTTCTTTTCATTGTGTTGGATGATTTTATGAGCAAAAAGAAAGTACCAAAAAAAATTACTTTAGCTTGGTTTTCACGAGCAGCGTCACAGATATTTTGGGCTGTTGAATAAGCCCTAAAAACTCTGGAATAGGGAAAGGCAAGATGCAATACCTGAAATTCTCAAATACTTTGATACGGTCAAACGAGACATAATTGATCTTTCTGGTCATGCTCATAATTATCATTCTGAAAACTAAGAGCACCAGGTGCCCAGTGTGAATTATGGTAGCAGTTCATTGATGCTTCGGGTCTGTTTTGATGCTAGTGGTCCTCAGGCTGTAGTGAAGATTGATGGCATAATTAATTCCACTAAATACCAGAAAACTTTAACCCAAAATCCGGTCGACTCTGCCAGAAAGATAAAGCTTGGCAGCTTTCTGGCAGGGGCGGACGTGGACGTAAAGCTTGGCAGAGGTGGATATTGTGACAAGATAATGAACCCACAACACACATCAAAATCCACACAGAAGTGACTTCCGGAGCACAGATTGAAAGTTTTGCAATGGTCCTTTGAGTGAAACTGAGGTGTGGATTGAAAAAGGCCGATCACAAGTGAATCTATCCTCCTACCCATACAAAATTATATACAATAGTATTTGTAGCTTCTCTGACATATGTCAAACATGTGAATTTTCAAAATCACCACCCCTAATGGCAGTGAACGTACTGTATGACACGTATATTTCACTCGAATGCATTGTCGGATTTTATGTGTGCAATAATTGGGGATAAGTCAAGGTAAGAGTACATTATGATGATTTACAACAATCAAATATGCAACCAGTGCATGTTGTGATGTTTCCAAGAGAACACACTTACAAATAAAAAATGATATCTTGAATGAGAATTCCAAACCCGTATAAAGTTCCCTATTTGGTTGAACACAAAGAAAGATATTTCGAAAAATGTAACTGGGATTTTTTCGGGCACCATTGTAGAACAAAATTTTGCATAGTGTTTTAATTTTACTAAACAGGAAGATTATATTTGGAAGACCTTGGGAAAACAAACAGTTGGTGGGTTGTTTTAACTACTGCATTTTTTACTATTATAATCTTCTAAAATAATCTTTAAAATGTTTTAAAAAATGTAACTGTAACTATGTACCTATGGTCTATAAGATGACAGAAGGTGTAATTCTTTTTTGTGAGTATATTGTTTTTATTGTAAATAAGTTATAATTATTATTATCATACATTTTTTATTCATTTCAAAATATATTTAAGCAAAAGCAACAGGTATAGACATTCACTATGATTACGAAATATTATTTGTGGCCTGTGTTGTTATAAAGTTGACCATTATGCATTTGGCAGATGCTTTTATCCAAAGCGACTTACATTTTGATATACGATTTTGAAGTCTTATAATTCAATCAATAACCAAATAATGCTTGGTATTTTTTTTGTTTCACCTCAAGAGGAACAAAGAAATTGTTCCTCTAAATAAGCAGCTTAGATATGAACAAAGAATAACCATGAATAAAAGGTATTCTTGATAGATTCAATGACTCCTTCAGTCTTTTAAAGTCAGACTGTGTGTCATAAATGTGCCGCTGTTTACTCAAGAATGGATCTCAGCAAGCCGTTTATTCTCTTGTCCTCCACTCCTTGGGTTTGTGTCTAGAATTTATCCACCATGTGATTAATTCAATGAAATGATCTTAAATCCCAGTTCATAGATAAAGGTCAATTTTCTTTTTGTCTGCTCACAAAAATAGGGAATAAATTCCCTGTCCGACAGCCCCCAGAAGGCTTCCTTCAGCCTTTCTTCATTCATTAAAACCACCGTCTGTGTTTCCCAGGTGGTTCGGCTGGCGTGCTTTAGTTGTGAAGCCTGCCAAGAACAGTCTACATAAACCACTAACCGGTAAAAAGTGTTTTGGGCATTGTGTCAATTATAAATTGTGATTTTGTTTTTTAATAGGTGGTCTCATGTACTACAGGATGGATTGCATGTGTGCATGTGTAAACCTACAATCTGAAAAAGATATCCACACTTAAACATCAAAATGCAATGATGTGCGAATTATGTCAATTTATTTCAATTGACAAATGTTTTCTAATAGACTTGAACGGAAGTTTTTTCTTAACCCAGTGGAAGCTCTGTCGTCCATCTACAGTTCCTTGTTCCGATGCTTATGGATCGACTATACGTAGATTTGACAAGCTGAATACTGGACTTTCTCACTAATAAGACCCCAAGGGTTAGAGTCTGTTATTACCGCAAGTTCTCTATAGTCTTATACTGACAGATTGACTTTTACGTACATTTGCGATTGCCGGTGTGCCAGTGAGTTTATTGAGGGAGGACGAAATGTCTTACGCCTCATTCATTTGTTGTTTTTAATGCGTTGTGCCACTGTAGCGAACATAATCGCCCTTCTGGGGGACAATAAAGTTAAAAGTTGAATTCGAAGTTAAAAGCTAAGAGCCAGGTGCACCGATGCGTCATAATTGGACTTGGGGAGTAAACCAGGGAGTTTGAAGTGTGTTTTACCGCGTATTTCGCAGAGCTAAAGCGAAGTGTGGCGAACAGCAGGCATGCCAGGGTGCAGTGTGCCATGTCCGCCCTGCCAAAAAGCAGATCTGGGCAGCTGTCCACCGAGAGCTAAATAAAAAAAGTTAGAAGCGAGCAAGGAAGGTATAGCTTTTAGTTGACCTTGTGTTTTAAAAACATGTTCGATTTAGGTTTCACCACTGAGCGCTGGATCCCTTAAGTACAAGGCCTTATAAAGGTGCATGTGTGTGAGTCTAATGCCGTGTTCAATGTGACAGCAGTTTCGGGTCAGCAGGACGCTAATCCCGGCGATGTTGGCGTGTCAAGGGACTGTTTGAAGTGTCAAGTTTTCAATGTTCTCCAAATTTTTATGCGGTGCTTGAAGACAAACCATGTGCAAATGTTTCATTTTAAACCATTGCCGTTGTCTTCTTTCAGCCGAGGATTGTCTTTCTAAGTTTTGTAATGACGTCACAAACCTTTAACCAATCACTTCAATTTATTTGAGGGGAAATGATGACTGCACCGCTGGGTCAGCGTCTGGAACTGTTTAGTGTGATTGAGTGGAGGCGGAGCTGATTTGCACATTTATGTATCTGCTTATACTTAGTATATATAATTTGTAATGCAAAATGTAAAGAAATATGTTTATACATGTAACTGATGGTCACGATTCGATTTTAAGGATAAAATGATTGATCACAAGGGAACTTCATGATGTGCGAAGAATACGTTTTCTTGCTACTTAAATCTGACATTCTTTTATCCATATTGCATAAAAATAAAATCTTGCATTAAGTCTGGCAGTTTCAGTTTTAGTGTTTAGTCCACAAATAAAGCATCGTCATAGCCTTTTCTATGCATAATGTTTTAATTTTTTTTGTTTCATACAACCATTGTGATGTGATTTAGTTACCATGCATCTTATTAAGAGCATTCAATGTATGAATTTAATTAAAGTTTAAATTATATAAGCGTATCCTGGGAAAATTAATTTAAGGTTGTAGCCTTGTAGGGGGCAGATCTTTAATAGAATTAAGGAGGCATTGGAATTAATAAAGAAAGATATTAACAAAAAGCAAAAAAGTTTTTTTTTTATGTTGGCTTCTCAGGCTAACCTACAGTTACATCATTAAGTTCATTATCAAAGTGTGCATGAAGCTATACTGAAGGAGAAAGGATGCGGTAAATTATAAAGCTAATTTGAAAAAAGTGCTCTGTGGATACACTTTGACCCTCGGTCAGCCGGCAAGATATGTTGCTGTGTGTCAGACCTCAATTAACAAATGAATAACAGCGCAAAATATATTCCAGATCATAAAAACCAAGCATACACGAGGATAAATATGACTCTGGGGCTCACTTTTAAAAACAAGCGTCCGTAAATCAGATATTCAGAGAAGGGAAGATTATGATAGTGTTAACTTAAAAAAAAAATATATATATATATATATATATATATATATATATATATAATTAAACGAGTGTATAACAAGGCTATACCTTGGTTTAGTATGATTTGTATTTTGTATTTAAACCAGTAAGGTTGTTAAGGCTGTGTATTGTATTGTATTATGCCTGAAAGTCAGAAACTTTCACATTGTTCAAAACACAAAAACAAAGTGATTTAATTCATCTAAAGTTACGTTTTTTCAGGGGTCACTTTTATACTTTAAATACTCAATCATAGACGTTGAACATTTGATATTTTACTGTTCCTCCAAAGAAGGCATTTCATAGTTTTATTTTACAATCTGGAAGATTTACATGCAAGCACAATGCATTTTACACTGTATGATTTATAAAAAATTGTTTCTTTGTGACCAACTGATTTGTGTTTGGGAGATACTATAACACATGCTAGTTTCCAAAACTATTGAAAAGTAACACTGGAGAGGTAGAGATATATAAACAAAGAAAAAAACATCCTGGGGCATATGACAAAGTCTGGGGACAGGTTATGGACCGTCTTAAATTAAGTAGGTTTCGACACTGGGCAGTATGTCCCCAAAGTGATGGGCCAAAGTATGTCCCCAAAGTGTGTGTGTGTGTGTGTGTGTGTGTGTGTGTGTGTGTGTGTGTGTGTGTGTGTGTGTGTGTGTGTGTGTGTGTGTGTGTGTGTGTGTGTGTGTGTGTGTGTGTGTGTGTGTGTGTGTGTGTGTGTGTGTGTGTGTGTGTGTGAAAAATGTCAAAATCAAGTTAGTCCTTGGTACAGGCACCTACTTTACAGTAAATAAAGTAACTATTTATATGCAAGAAAACCAACAGAAGTCTATGAAAGTATTTTTTATTTACCACAGTTAATACTTAATCATACAAAATACTTCAAAAGATCAAAAAAACATTGAAAGAGTAAATATCATGTAAAATAAGTCTATTTAGGTATTCATTAGCTTATATTTTTATTGCATGTTGAAATTGCCCCTTACACAACTTCATGATTTTTATCTGTTGTATGCTTACAAAATCCATGACAGTCACACACAACTATACCGCACAAACTCCCAGCAAATGACAGCTCAGAAAACGAGGAAGAAATTAAATTGCATGTGTTTACAACTTCATCTACAGTTCCATCTGTGTACTTGTAATGATTTATTCATGGTTTGATTTTCATGAGGCTCACTGTTAACAACTTTACGCAAATTGTAACATAAAAAACAGGCATACAATCTTAATTATCACAGAAATATAGATTATCACAGATCTGTTGTATAAACAGTTATTGAGATCATTTTTTATAATTCGACATCATTATTTACAATGATTTGCCTAATAGAGCCCACTCGCAAAACAAAGCAAAATATTATCATGGTGAAACTTTAGACTAGTAAGAAGATTTTATCCTTTATAAAAAATCAAACCAGCTTTAGCTTTAAATCTCTTAATAAATATTCATATTTAGGGTCAGTGATATGTCAGAATCCTAGGATCCTACAAGTTTAATGATTGAACGAAAAGCACATTCAATCGTTTTCATATCAGGCCTTGAAATTGTAAGCTTGCTTCTAATTTGGAAAAGTATCGCCTACAGAGGAAATCTACATTAGACTGGAAGGCAGCTGGTGGCCAATTTGAAGAAAACTTTTTTGCGTGGAGTTGTCTCCCGATCTCCCAGGGCCTCGGCAGCGGAGCACTCGACAATGAAACCATCCAATAATTGCTTTGCCTGAGGAGCTCGCATGTCTCTCGCCCCCACCAGTAACGCTAGCACTGACAACATACAGCCTTGGGAAAAGCCAGGCGCTCGTGTCTAGAGGGCAGAAGATGGCTGACAAAAGCACCAGGAGGGAGCCTGACGCACAATCAACAAGCCAAGGGAGGGACTGATGAAGGATTTCTTTGTCTTCTGAGAATATGGCTGGACTTCTTTGTGCTAAATGTGCTATTATACAATGCGTACAGCAAAGTTTTATTTCGAAGGAAAGAATTTGATATGGGTTCTCATATTATAAGTATTTCATCTCTTTCTGTCTTCAAAGTTTTATTAAAATGAATCATTATTCAGTTTAAGAGTTGGCGACATAATCTTAGGAATGTGTGATAATATTTAACAACGTGCAGTTTCTACTTTGTACAAATTTTACGATTTGTGTGTAAAAACCTGCATCATACTATCAAATCTGATAAAATGTATATAGGAAAAAGTATATAGGAAAAAGAACACAATAACTTTTTACACCTTTTTCACCTGTATTTAAACCTTTGCACTACAATGTAAAAACTGCAGTTTGACAGAATAGTAATGTCATATTTTACAGATTTTTGACGTATAATGTAAAACATTTTGTTCATATTTAACATACTACAAAATACACTACAAATTACAGTATTTGATGGCATTTTAGAGCTGCTCGAAAAGTAGTGTTTTTAATGGATTTTAACTGTAACATTTATGAAATATTATGAAATAACAGAAAGACTGCAAATTTTCGATTTTCATGTAAGAAAGCTGTTTTTATATATTTTTAGCTACCTTATATAACATAGCTACATTGAAACTTATTTTTAGAGGATTAATTTCACCGCAATATTTTTTTATATAATAAAAAAAAATTCTGTAATATTTTTCCAATATGGTAAACAAGAGTCATTTAACAGAAAATTACTGCGACTTTGCATGTTGTTTTAGGTGAGGAAACAGTACTTTAACTGATGCTTTAGATTCTGTAAAATGTAATTTTTACAGGATTTTTTAACACAGTGCCTTACGCTTAGCATTTGCATTCATGTATATGCAGAAAAGTATTAGTATGTTTGTATCAGATTTTTTACATTTATTTTCTATTAAACCTATACACCTAGAATCTGATCGTTTGATGGGAGGAATGTTTTACTACATCTGCCCATCCTTTGAAAACTGGGAAATATTGAGCCAGCAATGTTACATCGTTTTTGTTCATACAGGAACAAAAGTCAATCTCAGCAAGTTTCCTCATCACACTTTAATTTTGTCTCCTGTGCATCACTCGTGTTTGTCACATCACATGAGAGACAAAAACTGTAAGGAGGAAGTGGAAACTAATGCAGTGTTAAGCACCGGCCATGTTTAGATTTGTGAAAAGATGACAACTGGGATAAAAACAAGTTCGGACAATGACAGATTTTCATTCTAAGAAAGAATTCTGGAACAGCTGTATAGGTAAAGGGTCGGATAATGAGAAAAGCACACAAGTGCATGTGTATGCAGTGTACTCCATCATCAGACGCAGCGGCCTGGAAATTGCTTTTCAAACCCAAGGTGCATGCTTATTTCACAGTCATGTTTAAAAGTCAAGAACGCAATCTTTAAAAAATCCCTGCGACTCGAAAAACAGCTTAGAGGAAAAGACATCCAAATCATGAGCCAAGTGGGAGAGAGAGTTAAAAAAACAAATTGCCGGCAATTGTCGTGCCAGAGGCCACTGTATACACCACGGTGCACGCTCCAATAATCCCGTAATGAAGTGAAATTCAACATACATTTAGAAGACTGAAACAAGATTTTTCTGTTCTTTTAAATAAAAATGAAATACTCCAGGGTGACATTAGACTGCTTTTATATACTCGGGGAAGGTTTTATAATCTTCTTGCGCGGGGACTTATTTCTGTTTTTTGTTTGATACAGACGTCTGCAAGAACGCCTATGATGTCAGGAAGACTGGCTTTACTTGCACGTACCACAAACCCCACATTTTAAAGAGAAATTATAATTAAACATGTTTGGAAACATTTCACAAAGCACATTGAACTTGGGGTCCAGTAAAACTTTGACTGCACTTGACAATAGATGTGATTCATTATTCTGTGCCGCTTAAGTTTTGTGTTACTGAGAATACATTTCGTTTCGTGAGCGCTGTCCTTGAATTTTTTTAGAATTGCAGACAAATTTTTTTTTCAGATTTCAGCCCTTGTTTTAATATGCGGGTGACCTTTGGCTTAGAAAGGGTACACAATTATATTTCAATCCAAACATGTTACCAAAGAGAATCTTATATCGAGACCATACACTGTGTCTTCCGATATTTGCACATTTTTTATCATTTATTAGATATAGTTTGGGTGCCAAACAGGACAAATTTGAAGTGGATAAAACATGTCCTTAAAGTTGTCCTAGACAAAATCTATGTTAATATTAACAGCTACATGGTAAGCCCCATTGACATACAGATCTGTTTCATTTGAAAAACATGACCCTTAGTCAATTCCTTATTCAATAACTCGCAATATTTATAAATGCAAAGAAATCAACGCTGAGACCACATAGTGACCACAAAGAGGAGGCATATGAGAACCATGGGACGCCATAAGATCGAGTCAATAAGTATGTGATATACAGAACTGAAAGAGACCACAGCACAAGACAAACATCACTCAACTATGACCTTAAAAGAAGGGAAGCAACACAACCCTGATTGTGGCTTCATTGTGGTAAACTCTGCAACCAAATGCAGGAAGCACCTTAACATCACCCAGAAAAACCTGGCGTTTGGTTTTGAGGAATGTAATGACTTATTTTCTGCATACCAATGATATAAACTAGAAACAGTGGTTGAGAAGTGTAAAGTGGTTGGTGCATGTAGTGAACACTCAATTCAGAAAGTATATGAATGTGCATCATTTTTCAGTGTTAGACCAAACTACGTATTTTGTGTCACATGCAATGGCCCGATAAAAAATAGTAGCTTAATCATTAAGACAAAAAATTTTTTTTTAGTAGGACATTTAGCTCCATTGCACCCATAAACATTGTGCAATGGGGAACATCTTTATGCTTCCATAGCCTTTGAACAATCTGAGTCAATAAACTAGTATATTTCTAGCCAAATTTAGTTTTCAACTTACGCTTTGTATCGCAAGCCTACCAATTGCGCCACCTGATTTGCGTCATTGGCATCAGCTCCTGCGAATTTGCCTCCATTCAAGTCTATGAATCTTCTTTCTACATTAATATTCTATGCCTATATTTACTCTTTCAGATTGTTTAATTTACACTTAGTATAAACACTGCAAAAAAGGTTTCTAAACATATACATTAATAGAACTATGTGATTACATAAGAAATATTTTTTATGTCTAAACCCGATTTTCTCTTTTTTGAGATTTGTATTTATTTGTTTACGTGCATTTGGTGTACACATAAAATTGGTTTCATGACTTTACAACCTCACCGTGATAAAAATTATAGATTTTATAATAATAAAATATTATACAATAATAAAATGTATTATTGTATTCTGTGATTATTTCTTAAATATACACTTAATAACAAGCATACTATTTGGAATTGATTATTGCATAAGTAGGTACATGTTCTCAATCTATAAAAATAAATCTTTCTTATAATAAAATAACCCTTGCTGAGTGTACCCCAGAGACTGTCTAACTTTTCTTTTAAGTCCGGCCTTGTATTATAAAGTAGCTCATTTATTTTCATTTCACTTGATTGGAGACATGCTGAAACATAATAAGCCACAGTCATTTTACCTCTGTCTTATTTCTCCTTGGCCAGAGGACACCTTATTAGAAAAAGTCTCATCTTCCTCTACACTAATTCCCAGCTGGAGACACCTCATACAGTAAATGACTGTGTGTCATTAACCCGGACTCCTCTATTTTACCCAATGACTCACCCCATCTTCTTCTTTTTACTGCACAACCTTCCCATCACGCTCTCTACTCCAGACTTTTTGCCCTTCTGGTGAGGGAGGTTCTTGACAAACAGGCCGAAAGCTCCTCAGGTCTTGTATGCAATCACCCGCTCCCCTCAGGAGCCTGGTGCTAATCGCATTATCACTTTTTCTCAGCATCCACATAAGAAGGCAGCGAGAAGCGTGATGATGTGGATGTGTTAGCACATGCTGATGCGGGGCACGTTTATGGTCAGTTTTATGTGATGCCTGACATGCACCAAGAAAATGAGGAAATGCACTACTTGTTAAACTTACTCACTGGTTTATTCCTATTTCTCTAACATTTTAGGGAAAAAGCATTAAAACTGTGGAAATGTTTATTTCACAGTTTCTTGAGGTTTCGACCTAAGAGGCTTTTTTGAGCAATATTGAAATGTAAATGAAAACTGTATTTGAAACATATTTACATCGTGGTATACTCCAAATCTACTTACATCTTGTTTCCTTCACAAATTTCGTATTTAAGATATTTTATTGTGCATAAATAGTATAGGCATCCAACTTAATATATATATTTAAGTGAATTGGATTGTGCTAGATTGAAACAAAAAAAAGGATTGATCAGGCACACATTAGGTCATTTTATTAAAAAAATCACAAAATCCTTATCAAAAGTAAAACTTGAATCTTGTGCATTGTGTACAAGTGGTACGCTTAATTTAAGTTTTTTTATTATCTTGACATGTGGGTAAATATGTTGATACACTTTTATTATACAAAATAAATGTAATTTTAACATATTACTTTTTATTTATTGTTCTTAACAGGATTTACATCTATTCGTTTTTCTTTTTGCTGCCTTATTAAGTCATAATTTTTAAAGACGTATATGTATAAAATTTGTTAATTTGTTTTTATTTTTATATATTTTGATTATTTGATGTATTGTTTTGATTATTTTGATATATTAAACATGATTAAGCTTCTTGAATATTAGACTGTCTCTTTAATATCTGTTAATACTTTACTGTATGAATCACACAATAAAATACACTTAACCCATTAAAACCTCCTTCCTAACCTACTCACTCTAATAGAAAAGAAATAATCTCCCCCACTCCTATAGGTTTTATCTCGCCTTGTGTAACTTAGTAACCTCATTGCAGCACTTTTTCACCTTTTGTTATCTATGTTACTTACCGCTTCACTGCCTTATCGATTCTTTGTAAGTCGCTTTAGATAAAAGCGTCTGCTAAATGACCAAATGAAAATGTAAATGTAACTGCAAAATATCTTCTGACTATAAGTGACTTAATTCTTCTAACACTAACCCTGTACCAATGTAACCCTAACCTTAATCAAACGGTCTACTAATACAATAATGAGAGTTAGTTGACATGTAGATGCAGAATTCCCTACAGTCACTATAATGTCTGAATCGGACTATCAAAATAAAGTGTAACAATTGTTTCAAATGCAATATATATACGGTATATATTAATCGTCTATATATCAGTTCATTTCATTGCTAATTTCCGTGTATATTTGTCTCATCGACCTAAACAAAGAAGCCCGAAAAATATTTATTGAATAATTTAAAACACATTTTCAAGTCAACTTTACTTGGTTGCATTTACTTTTTTTAACTTCAATAATTATATTATAATGAAAATATCAAAATCAATGTGCTGTAATTTTGTTGTAAGCGTACTTTTAAATACAATAGGGGACTTAATGAGCCCAATTTATCTTTATGAAATTAAGCAAAGTGTTAGTTCTGGCAGATCACATTTGTCAAACGACATCAGCTGATCACTACAGGAGCAGCTAATCAACATCAGCCAATAGTCATACAACACATACCATTTAAGCTGATTTTTATCTTCTCGTCAGCTGTTAAATAGTGGAGAGTTTGAAACAACCCACCTCAATCCCCGTCTCCTCCGTGTCTGATTGCATCTGTCAAGACTTTTATATAATCCTATATAATATGTGGTCTGCTCTGGTTCCCCAGGTGGGGAAAATGTTTTGATACGATGCATCTGATAACATTGGTCCTGAAAGAAATGTAGTATTATATTACACCAACACTTTAAGTGAAATAATCGGAAAACTAATAGTTTATGAGTTACACGACAGTATTTGCAGCACATTTAAAAGAATGCTTTAAATGACCAAATATAGACATTGTATATAGTGTGCTGTGCATGCTTTTTGTACTGAAAAGTATATAAAATATAGACATGTATTTTTTTATTATATAAGTATTATAAAAGAACACTTAAATAAACATAGGAATTAAAGATTAACGACAATAAAATCAGTTTTCGGTTCCATGTTTTGTAAGGATCAAAATAGTAATCTTACTGAGAACCACGGTTTTATCTGTTTGTGAAATCACAAGCTATGTAGCAATACCTAACGCAGAAACCTTGCCCAATGATCATATGAAAGATTTGCTGACATTATAACCTACAGCTTTCCTTCCTGTATTTCAATTAACAGACACAGAATTGGAAATGAAGAAATGTTTGTTTACCCTTCAAAATTTGCTATAGAAACACACTATGTTGTGCATTTCAGAATGTTCACAAACGTGTGCACTCCATATGAATGAAATCAAATGAAATCACTGCGGTTTTTAATATACACATTAACCAGCGTCAATAAATCACACGAAATTACAACATTTACATGAATTCCTCTACGTACACTATTTAATTTATCATCATTTTTGGATGTACTGTTCCTTCGTTTGAAGTCGCTTGGTTATAAATGCACAAAAATGCATTGTGTGCATTTTATCTACCAACAAATATGTATTATATCAAGCAATCATTTAAGCTAAAGATCTGCTGCTTCCACTGTACGAGTTATACTGCTTTAAACATGCCACTTTATCGGCTAACAGTCTTCGCACGTGGTTCTGAAACTTTTTCCCCAGAAAGGTGTAGAAAATGGGATTAATACAGAAGTATAAGCGGGCGATGTTGCTAGTGATTCTCAAGGCGTAATCGAGGCTGTCGTCACACTCTTTCTCATCTTTGATCTCACTTAACAACAGTATGATGTTATACGGGCTCCAGCAAACGAAGAACATCAGGACAATAACAAAAACCAGCCTCACGGTTCTGTGTTTCCCTACTATTCGAGTGGAGACGACTGTTACGGTTATCCTACCATAGCAGTACACAAACACAGCCAAAGGGAAGATAAAGAAAAACACAAATTGTTTATAAAGTCCAAAGACCTTCCAAAAACCTTCGTTCGTGGTTTCACAAGACAGGCCGTACATTTGGTCCTTTTCCACAGAGAAATGGAACAAGGGTTCAAGGCTCGCCACCAGACTGATGCACCAGACCATTGAAGACAATGAAATGGCATAGCAGGTCCTGCGTTGTTTGCTGGCGACCACACAGTGAACCACAGCCAGGTAGCGGTCAAAGGTCATGAGCGTGAGGAAGAGGATGGAGCTGTAGAAACCGAGGTAATAAGCGCTGTTCACCAACTTGCAAAGCGCGTCTCCGAAAATCCACTGATCGGAATGGTAAACGGCTTGGAACGGGAGCGTGAAGGTGAAGACAACATTGGAGACCACCAGGTTGAGGAGGAAGATATTGGTGACGGTGTTGAGCTTTTCAAACTTGTAAAGGATGAATAAAACTACTCCATTGCCAACCAAGCTAACAATAAAGATCACGTAGTACAACGGCGGAAGAAACTGACTGGAGAAATCGTTCACTTCAGTCGGGTCACACAACTCCGTAACTTCGTAGTTGTAGTTGACGGTTGAGGTCGTCTCCATTGAGGTTTCCATCCTGGTGGTACTTGTCATCCGCAGGATTTAACTGTTTTGTTAAATAGTGAAAGAGTTAAAAAGCATGAAAGTGTTTTATATAAGGTGTTGTTTTTTGTGATACTTACCCCAATTCTCTTTTCGGTCTGTCCAGTGTATTACTGGGATTTGTTTCCTTGCTTCTAAGAGCAGCAACAAACTGATTTGGTTGCTTTTGCAATGACATGAATCAGGTCTTGAAATAATCTCCTACTTCCCTTTTGATGACCTCAGAATTTCTTACTGTGTTCTCATGAACTCAAGATAAAACACAATTCAGAGTAAATCCAGAGAGTTTTTATTAACGTTTTATCTTCATGTACAAAGCCATCTTAATAGTAAGTAACAGATAAACCAGTGGAAACATCTGAATCATTTACACTATTTCCTAGAATCACTTTATGAATTTTTTAAAGAAACAGCATCAAGATTCTTTGAATTTATTTACCATTAAATGTGTTTTGTGGTCACTGTTGATTCTGAGAACAGTTGCATGGACATAACCACAAGTTAAGGTTCTGTTTGAACAAATAGTCTCACTAACTAACACATAGTTGGGACTAGTCAGTCTCATTTTTTAGATTTCAATCACTTTTTGACTTGTTAGAATAGTCTAAGCAGACTAGTCTTGGTGACCAACACAATCTAGTAAGTTAAGAAGTGCACAAGTTTATTTATACATAGCATTTATATTGATCAATGAAGACTTACTTTCATCAAGTGTGGGGGTAAAAAATAATATTAAGGATATATTTTATACATCACAAAGTACACAAAATCAAAAAAAAAAATGTACACTGGAAAAAGTCAAATGTATTTATATATTTATATTATTCAAGTTAAAAGCTACAATACACTTAATGTTTTCCACATCATTTTTCTGCAAAAGTAAATCATGTTTTTCTGTTTACAACCAATGTGTTGGTATGTAAAAGACATGAAATTTAAATCTCTAGTTTATAATGTTTTTTATTTAATATGTTCTCATAAACACCATGTTGCAACAATGCAGCAAATTACTTTAACAATAATAAATGCACTAGCCCACAATGTTCCTCATCAATGATGTTGTTATGTTATTGACATGTTGATGTCATTTTACATTTCGTTGACTATTACCATAATCCAAATTTTATTAAATAACCTGCTTTATACCTCCCAAATGACTTTCTATCTCCTCTAAAACTGTTCCTTGCTCACATTTACAAAAACTCTATTTATTACAATGTTCTCACAAAATGTAACATAGAAACCGTTATTTGATCTAATAACCACTGATACAGCACGCCACGGCAGTTCGCAGACAATGACCCGAGGCACGTGAGTAAATTCCTCTGGATTTGCTTCGGCGCTTCTGGCGGCCTGCGAGGTGAGCCCATGTGTTTCCTAAGTGCGAGTTAGAAATCCGGCCCTTTACTGTAGTGTTCACCCCTGAGGTTATACGCTTGGTAGCAGATGGACATGTCGCACACGCCAGCTGGCCCGGAAGGACCTTGCTTCCCCGGAACGCCCGGAATCCCGGATTTACCCGGTGTTCCCGGAGGACCTGGAAAGCCAATGCCATCGCTGCCGTGAGGACCCTGCATCCCTGTTGTTGACCAAAGATAATTCAACAGACATGAGATGTATCCCCAAATGCATGATATCCAAATGTGCCATATGGATTTGTACACTTCACATATGTATGTTGGTTCATTCTGTGCATGCAAATAAAAATGTATGCGCATTGTGTTAATATGATTGTGTTCAGACATAAAGTGAGAGAGAAAAGAAAGAGAGAGGAATAAATGATGTCACAATGTCACAGTCCGATGAAACGCACTAATGTGTTTTGACAGACCCTTTTAACACTTGTGCTTTTGAAAGCAAAACAGATCCTTTAAGCGGTGTTATATAACATTGATACTGTACCTGGGTCCCCCGGAGGTCCCGCATGTCCTTGCCTGCCCTCTCCTTTATTGCCCTTAACCCCACGCACCCCTGTGTCCCCTAAAAGAGAGACATTATGCAATGAAGACACAGGCATTAACATAGAAGACAGAAGCCGAATGCATATGCACAAAATCTTTTATGACCTTTGACTCCTGGGGGTCCTTGGATGCCGGGTGGTCCTGGGTAGCCCTGAGAGCCAGGCCTGCCGGGATAACCAGAAGGACCGGGGGAACCTTTAGGCCCTGGCCCTCCCGGCTGTCCCGGGGGTCCTTTAACAGTTTGACAGGGTTCACAGCGTTGAGGTGCCATCATCTGCAGAAGCTGAGGCAGCTGATCTGAGTTACAATAGTTGTTATTGGAAACTGGACCGAAAGATGTGTGTGTAGATGTATTTTAAAGGAATCATATCACTAACAATGACATTTTTGTGATGTAATTTCAAAACATCCTCCCTATTCCAAGAATCAGAGAATCTTTATTGCACTATATTGCCTCCGGACCAGATTTGAAGAAATCACATATAGTCTCCTTGAAATGGCAAAAGGGAGTTGCGAGTGCTTTTTGTGTGGCAAGCGTTGTAGTTTGGTGGGGGTTAGGATGCCGTCTGCGCAGCGAGGCAGATCATTAAGTTTTGGAACAGTGCTTGTAAGTAGACCACCGGGAAAAAAATGATGAAGAATGCATGATATGACCCCTTTAATACAAAGCAAACCATGAAAGCTCAGCACATTTGACTTAAAAATAGCTACTTTGCTTGCATTCTTCTGTTGCACAAGCTTTAATTGGGTGTCTAAGATCAAGTCGATTTTTTACATTTAAAGGTAAAAATACATTTGATGTGACTTGGAATTAAACTTATAACAGCGGCGGATGTTCCATTCTGGATTATGACCTTGATCAAACACTCACTTCTTAAAATGTCCCCGCACAGTTTAATCAAGTAGTCATCTGAGGGAGGCTTACCCTGGAACACACATTGAGTCACTCATTAGATCTGTACATGAAAAACCTGTTCAGATTTCAAAGAAATGACGGAAGTTTACCGAAAATAAATGATGAAACTTCCACATAATCATGAAGTCACTAACTGCTTTGAATCTGATCTGATGTCAATCCAAACCACATCTAGTGCTGCGTCCCAATTAACCTACTTATGCTTTGCACTAAAATATATGTTATTTCTCTAATGGAAAATTGCAAAACGGTGTGCATGCACTGGGATATACGGTACCAACGCAAAACAGAAGTGGCTGTTGCATAGAGGACACTGCTACAGGCAAAAACATCAAAATACAGCT
This sequence comes from Triplophysa yarkandensis, assembly GCA_033220385.1. Classification (NCBI taxonomy): domain Eukaryota; kingdom Metazoa; phylum Chordata; class Actinopteri; order Cypriniformes; family Nemacheilidae; genus Triplophysa; species Triplophysa yarkandensis. The sequence continues at coordinate 2,660,282 of CM065676.1, forward strand.
CCTCTTTTCATTCAAGGATTTATTAATTACTTATTCCTTATTAAATCTGTATTGGATATTTTTATTCATTTCTAAATTCTGTCATTCTGCGGTGCGTTGTTAGCAATATCAGTCGTTTGAATGTCCAGAGATTATTAATAGATGTAAAAGAAGTTTTGCAGATTATTGAGTTCGGCCTTTCGCTGAACTTGCTTAACTTACATATCAGAGTATAAAAGGGCTTTTTTTTATCAAGTCAAGAATATTTATTACAAATATGTACTGGTTTCCGCTTGACCATTCATTTTGTCCTAAACCTGACAGTTTGAGATCAGAAAATTCAGCAATGGCTTAAATTGATAAATTTGCACAAGCATATTAGCAAGACCACATGGATTTGAAAAAAAGCAAATCTCTAGTTTATTATTTGAGTAATTTTTGTGTAGAAAAACATGAATTGGCATGTTGTAGTCATAGGTATTGACTTACAGGTTTCCCTGGGATCCCTGGAAGACCAGGTTGCCCTGGTGACCCGTCCTGACCGGGAAACCCACGTGGGCCGATCGTGCCGGCGTGTCCTATGTCCCCCTTCTGTCCGTCGGTGCCTTTTACTCCAATGTCACCCGGTATACCTTTCTAATATAAAAATAGATTCATTTTTTAGACAAATGGGAGGATACTGTATGGTACTGAAAGAATGTTGAGAGAAGCATCACTTTTGTTGTTTTGTGTGCTTGTATATGCAGTTGCAAGCAAGTCATTTCATTAAATAACAACATATGTAGATGTTTCTCAGGACTTATGTTATTTCAAATAACATTTTTGTAATTCAAATGTCATTTTAATGGAAATATCAAATTAATTCATTTATAATTGGAATGCTACACTCGCCTATGCTTGATATATTAATGTATTTTAACGCAAACAGTATAGAGACAGTTTTGCATGGAAATGTTAAACAAATAATGTTGGATTTATTGAAACTCTAGCCTGCATGTATTAACATATGTCAGGTTTCTTGAAAACACATAAGAAATAAATACACTGTACACAGAACATTTGCTGTAGTTTACACAACATTCCCTTTTCCCATGTGGTTTGACGGAATGCAGAGAGTAGCTTAGTATAACTGTCAAGTTGTCAAATGTACACGCTTTGTGGACATGCTTCAAAAGGCTTTGAAGCGCTGGGCTGTCCCACGTTATTTCCTAAGCAGGCGGAGCTGATCTAGTTTCTTGTGTAAAATATGGTGAAATGGTTTAGCTGTGATTGAGTTCTGCGGTTTTACAAACCTCTCCTTTTCCACCTCTGGGTCCGACTTCACCCTGGTTCAAGAAGAAATGGAGAAACTTTTAATACAATATGAAAGAGAAGAGGATGCGTTCACAGTGTGTGACAGACAATGACTTGATAGACCCGCTGGCAGGAAAAGCACCTGAAACCATTCCTAAATCCTGCATGTGTTTGCCCATGGACTAAAGAAGATGTGATGTAAATGCACATGCTGATAGATGTTTGACTTTGACACTTAGGATAATGTTTCTTACTCCAAACCTGAGCGCGAGTAATACAGTATACAGTTTGCAAGCAAAGCTGGAGAAAAGTGACACTTTTTATGGAACATGACAGATGTTTTCAAAACCGTACAGTTTTTCCTAACTTCCCTTTTGCTCTGCTCTCTATATTTTTTTGGGGGACGTGCGCACAGTCTAGCACAGCAAGCTGAGACGATGATGAAATGCTGTCCCCAAAATGTGATGTAAGATATTAAATGTAGTAAAGTGGAGTGTTGGACAAATGAATCAAGAAAACATAATGTTTGGTTGAAACAGATGTTCAGAATAAAATCTAAATGTATGATATGATGGACAGACTTACATTACAGTTACATATTGCTTCATTAAAAGTAACGTTATCCAAACACCAAAATATAAAAGTAATGTCATTGATAACATTTGGATTCCTTCAATGTTGCGTTTATAAACACAATCAAGAAACAAGATATTTTGGAAAAAGAATCATATTTATTTAGCAATATGTAAGTATTAATGCAGGGTGTGATGCAACAAATACTATATTTAAGGAAATATCAAATAGAAATATCAGAAAGTGGGTCGTTGCTGGAAGACATGGTTTACACTCTACAACCAAGTATTTAGTATTTTTTCGAGAACAATAAGTGTTTTTTTTCACTGTTAGTATCGTGTAGACCATCTGGAGATGTGGATGTGTTATTTGTATCTGAATTATCACCGATAACAGAACCCGCGACTACTATACAAGCGCATCCAAATGTGTCATGATGTCATCATACTGATTAAATACAGCCTTTGTAGCTCTAAAAGTAATCCTCTTTTTTAAAAAACTGTATTTATACATATGAAGGGATTTGCATATATATTTATCCTTGTATTGAGACTCAAACCTATGCACTCAGGGATTCCAATACGACTCTCTAATTCATTAGGTCATGTCTGTCCCCACTTGCTTTGACTTTGCTCAGTTACTATATCAGCCAGCATACATTTATTCTATATACTGTAGAATCGATGTAGTACTCTAGTGTAGCTTCGGTAACCACCCGAGTAATGTGTCTCTTAAAGCGTTCCAAACATAGTGATAAGATTGTTTATAAATGTATTTTTGTGTCCTGTATATAAATGCCATTAAAGGTTCAAAGAATGCATTATTAGTTTTATAACGTCTTTCCTCCTATCTGAAAAACCTTTGCATTTATTTGCTGACTCTCTAAGCCCCGCTTACTGTTTCATCACGTCACAAAAGTAACTGAATGACTATAATCCTGGCGTTTGCTGGAGTCCAAGATTTCTGTTAAAGACGATAACTCGTTTCATCGTGAACTTTGGAATTAGTGACTTCACAGATCGTGTACGGTACCAACATACACACAAAGGAAATGTAAAATGAGGTTTAGGATCTTACGGGCACTTTAACTTTACTATCTCAGATTATTCTTCTCTGTGACTGTAAAAAAAGTACAGTTTGATTGTGTCAAAGCCTCTGAGTCAGATTTCTCTGGAGATGTACTGAGCGTTACTTCCAAGAATTTAGCACCACATCCCTTACAAAAAGGACTGTGTTCCAGAAGAAGGGTTTAAGGAGAGGAATTACGCTAATAATTCTAATTTATTTCATTTAATTGAACCTTTTCATGCAAAGTGCAGGGTGTCATTCGGAAACTGATGTGGGAAATAGCCAGCAGAATCGTGTTATTAATTTAAGGCAGAAGAATTAAATATTAAATATATATTGAAATATTTGACATCCAGCTATTTAAACGTAGGCGTACATGTAATGTTTTGATTGCATATAAAACTAACGGTGTCTTATTTCTTCAACATGTCGAATCTGTTTAGCAGACAAATTCAAAGCAAGAAATAAATGCACATGATGGTGTATGTGCACTTACTGAAGGCCCAGGTGTTCCGGGTTCCCCGTCGGTGCCTTTCTCACCCTGTAATGTGATAGAAGGGGGTCGGTGTTAGCAGGGACATCAGAATTTAAAAGGTTATCATTAGTATTCAGAGTCAACAGGAGGTTCCCAATAACCTTTAAAAGCCTGGCACGTCTGTTTAACATAAAGATGTTGAACTTACTCAAAGCTAAGAGATACGATAAAGTCAACACATTATACCGTAGCCGCAGGTCTCCAAACATAGCATATCTAAAAGTATTTTTCTTCTCCTGCGATATTTACAAATGTTATTTTTCATTATCAGCTTTACAATTCAAATTCACAGGTTTTTTGTTCTGTGTTTGATTTTGCTGAATCAAAATTCTTTATATCGTGGCAGTATTAAACATTAAACACATGGTTTGAATCTGAAGGAAATTCTGGAGTTGTACCTCTATGCCTTTGGGTCCAGGTTCTCCTCTCTCTCCCTGAAAAACAGAGAACACATATGTACATATTAGGGGAAGGTATGGTACTATCGGTGTCAGCTATCAGTCACCAAAACACAACTTTACATTCATTATAATGAAAAGAGTCAATATCAAACTTTATCTTGACAATAAAGATACTTCTATAGTGCGTTTTATACAGAAGCAGTCTCATGAAGCATCAGATACAAAGCTGCAAATAACATCAAGAATTCATATCCAATTTTTATTCTGTATCTCTAGATGTTTTTAATCATTTCAGTCCTGTGTCTGTTGAATTTCAACAAAAACATCAGACATAAAGACAAAGTCTACCAACAGCATGACAAGACACATGAAAACTGTGATTAAAATGATGGATTTCACATAAAAACAATTGTGTGACTTTTCTTGAATACATGTACAAATATCACTGTTGTATTGCTCAAAAGTGAATGAGAGCTTGTTTGTTAAAACACAGAGCATCTTTTCTGTTATTTTGACATATTCTCCAATTTTCATTTGCCATTTATAAATACAATATTTTTGTTTAAAATTTTGGAGAAAAATTGTTTAAAGTTTACAGAATAAAACAAACATAATAATTTTAAATAATAAAAACTCCTAAACCATCTTCCAGGTCCCACATTACAGCTTTTACTGTATGACTGCTTATATATATATATATAAATATATTTAAAAAATATATAAATAATATATTTTTGTACATTGCTTTAGATCAAAATTACAACATGATCAAAAAGAGGCTTAATATAAATTAAAGTAATTTGTTCACCAGATTATTTTATCTACCCCAATGATTTCAAGGTAGGCCCGTATTTGACATTGTTAGCAACATACATTTTGATATTAAGTTATTTTTGGTATGTAAAGAATTTCATCATTAATGTGAAGTAACACTGGAATACCTTGTGTCCTTTAAATCCAGTAAGACCCATAGCACCCTGAAGCCCAGGAAACCCTTGCTCGCCCTGATCACCCTATAAAATTAAAATACATGTCAATTCCGACGAAGAAGCGTCGAGAGAAAAGCTACATAACAGTAATGTGAAAACGAAATTAATTTAATCACTACCTGTATAAATTGTACATGATTCTTTTGAAATTTAAATGTACGTTTAAACCAAATAATTTAAGGATGTGTAACTTGATCAAATTAAGGAATTCAAACAAAAAGATTCTGTGCTTTTATTACCTTTTGACCCGGTTCACCAGGAGTGCCCATGTCTCCTTTATCTCCTGGACTACCCTGAATGCAACAGTACATGCGTCAAATGAGTAAATCTCTTTAAAACCTTCACAAACACACACAGATGTGGTCGGACATGCTTTAAAGACCCATTCATCTAATAAACTAAGGCAAGAAGCTGAGCCATTTGTTTCTAGACACCGATGAAAGACTTAGGTATTAATCCCTTTAAACACTGAAGAAACATGAAGGAAAAAAGCTGGTACAAAACCAGCAGGCCGGTACAAAATGATTTCCAACGGACTTCTATAATCCATGTGATAACAGCACAATTCCAGGAAAAGAATAAATGCAATATCTGCAGGCCTATTCCCAGCAGATCAGGTCAGCGTATTAACATAATTGCTAAAGGTAATGTTTGGATCAGACCAACCTTGGGGCCGACGAGTCCATCAGCTCCAGGGGACCCTACGGGTCCTGGTGAGCCCTGGGGGATTAAAACAGAAAGGATGCAAAGTTAAATACAGTCTGACTTAAGTAGCCGGAGCTGATAACGCGTTCCGTCCTGCTCTGTGGACTTCAAATAGAGTTTGATCACAACAGCTGGAGATATGAAGTAACTTAAGACCACCGAGGTCAAAAGCAAGAGAAGTCAATTGGGGTGTTCTTACTGATTCAAGAACTAAATTAAGTGTGAAAATTAAGGGAAGATACAAAACTTGGCTTGAACAAACGCAAATCTGAATGCTCACTGAGAATCAACATATATAAGTCAGAGGGTCAAACATGGGCGCATTCAGAGACCCAAGGAAAATATCAAAAAAGTTGCACTCATGCTGCATAGCTTTATATACGGTTAACACACAAATCAAAATACAAAATTGTATAAGCTTTTTTCATCATTTCCTATGATTTTTGACAACATTTTCTCATAACCCTCAAAATATATGGCAATTCATGTTTTCCCATAATAAAGGTGTCACTGACCCTACTGTATATTAATACGATTTTATTAATATCTTTTACTTTAAAAATATCTAAAACACTCTTACATTGAGACACATTTACTCTGCACGGACTCCATTGAAAGATTTTATAACTTACTTTATACTCATTTTTTCTTTCCATAAACAAGAAAACTATCTAAGATCACTTATCAAGTAAATGTTTCCTAGCAAAAATCTTAAATAAAGGTAAATAATGTAAATAATGTATGTAAATAAACTGTAATTAAATGTAAATAAACAATTAATTTAAAGGAAAGTGATTAAGGATATTTTGTCTTGTTTTATGAAAGAAACAAGTATAAGTAAGTTTAGGTAATGTTAAGTAAATGTGTCTTGATTGAAGATTTTTTTCCAGGAAACAAGACAAAGGTAATTTTCGCAGTATATCTCTATATATGTTTTGTCTTTGACATACAAAGCAGTTACATGAATAATCATATCGGGAAAAACTCAACCACATTTGACAGATGAATAAAAGATTGAATAAAAGGGATTGTTTTATTTTTGTATGATATGTTGAATGTTCATAAAGCCAATAAATAAATACTATGATGTCTATCAACATTTTGTGAAAACCGTTAAATATTCTGGGAAGAACTGGCAATGCTTTGCTTCTCTCAAATTAAATTAAGATAATTGTGTGTTTAAAACACATGTTTTATAACATCATTAAAATAAGACTGGGACGTGATTTCAAAATGTTGCTCTTTATGAAAATAGATTCATGTATAAATTCATAAAAGCAACAGCATCATGCCTGGCAGGGGTCATCATCTCACATCATTCTTAACAGGTTTCTCCAATGCACAATGTCTTCATTTGCCCCTGAAATCTTTTCCGGATTGACTTTCAGAAGCACACACACCACAAGGTGGCAGCAAGGCATGCCCTTGATACCAACTACAGACAAACAGTGGCCCAATGTTTGGCCCTTACCAACAGAGGTCAGCCTAACATTATTTACCCCAATGCTCTATTACACAGGTCCAACACTGATCACTGGTTAACTTTTGACCTCTGTCCAAATTGCTCTTTCTCCTCTCTCACATCATAGCTGAAGATCTGATGAGGGAGACTAGAGATGCCCGGGACAGGTTCCAATCCAATTTCTCTGATGTGTCCAATTTTCGCGGGTCAGTCGACACAATAAGGGGGTAAAAAGGTACGCTTGAGACAATTCAGAGAGACGTTTACTCACTACAGGTCCCTTTGGTCCAGGTGAACCTTTTGGGCCAGGTGGTCCATTTGTCCCCTAAAACCCGTAAAACACAAGATTGCTATGATAAGTGTACGATAAATGTTTAATGCAGTGTGTTACAATTAAAGATAGGTTTGCAGATTGTGAACACTGTATACAAAATATGTAATCACATATAATTGTGTGCTTTGTGGAACAGCCAAACAATTGAAGTTTAGTGTGTGTTGAATTCCGACAAAAATGTGAAAGAGAATTTTAAAAATGTTTAAAATATATAATGTTGCATTTATTAGTATTTGTTTATTTCAGGTTATTAACACAATATTAACATCACTAAAATCTCTTTAAACTTAATTAATAACTAATACGAATAACTATGTTGATGTGAACTAACATTAAGAATGAATAAAAGCTAAAAATCTACATTTTTAATTGTAAGCCACAGCAATTTGATGCATTTACTAATGTTAACAAATTGCACCTTGTTACAAATTGTGATCATGATTTTTTTGCATTATTCAAACATCTTTTTGTTAGCAATTTGTTCCCTTCAAATAAAAAAATGAAAAATAAACTTTTGTCAATTTTGTAAAAAATAATGTTATTAAAAACATAGTAATACATGCTTGTTAATATATAATACACAATACAGTATAATAAATACAAATAATTTTAATAAAAGTAAAATTTTATATTTCATTTTACTATTCATAAATGATGCAAATACTCATAATACAAGTCCTTTACTAAATATCTGTATTAAACAATAATCATTATTGAATGCACGCACAGTGTGTGAGAGTTCATACCTGTGGTCCTTTTGGCCCCGCCTCACCAGAAAGGCCGCGGATCCCCTGGAGAAGACAAGAAACATCACAAACAAGGTTCGTGTAAGTCCTCACGCTCGACTGACGGAACAAGAGAAGCTAATAACCTTGTGCTGTATTCGGTATACAGAGCCAGGATCAAGGTCTCATTGTAATTCCATCATTTATCATGTTTACCTTCTCCAATTACTGTTATTACAACATTACCAGAATGCCACTCAATTAATCCTATGCTCTGGCAAAACTATAGCAGAAACGGTCGCCTGCCAAAAACAGGACACCGTTGACTCTCTGACATTCACACATTTTTGCTGTCTGTTTTTCTAGCCTAATAAATGACTTTAATTGAGATTCATTAAGGGCTTCCTCCGCCCATCTGCTTCCTCGGAGGGTCTAATAGGTGGCTGCGATGCACCATGTGCAACAAACTTCAAATCTCAAAAAAAAATTGAGAGTGTGTTTATGTGAAACAATGTAACCAAAAAATGTGTACATTTTAAAGCTTTAAACATAATTTAAATCCATTCAAATAGTTATGAAGATCCTAGGATGGGTTAGGAAATGTAAATGTTAAGAAAACAGCGAAAGATTAACGGATGAGATTTAAACTTATAAAGTACCACCATTTCTTTTCCAAATGAAATGTAAGAACTCAACGCCCCCCTTTCCTTCCTGCCGCAAATTGAATAATAACTTCCCACACTCTGCTTGATACCCCGATGAGAACCCACAAAAGAAACGTCATGTGTTTTTACAAAAAAAATCACGCTTCAGCGAAGAGCGCCATTTCAGCCCATTTGTGAAAGTGGGTCCCGCATCGGAACGGCTTTTAAGGCTCAAATCTTTTCAGCACCTGCTGTTTTTTATCCAAATGTTTACAGCGAAGAATCAATCTGCTTTTATGTTTCCACTTTAACAAACAGGAAACGGGACACACGGCAGTCGCAGGCCATGTGTCCATCATTATCAGAGCACCTTCAGCACCTTATTGACATCGAGATGAGGATACGGTCATGATGAGTTCCCGTACCACAAGAGACTAAGATGAAAAAAATCAAGAAGAGAAACACACCTTTGAAATGGAGATGCCTGTATATTATCTAGTGTTAATGAATCATTTCTCAGTAAGAGTCCCACATCCGTAGAGTTTCAGTAGGAGACATCAAAAAATGGAAACTTCTGATGCTTTCCGTGGGATTTCAATTGAGAGGTAATACAAGGCAGAAATCCAGGAAAGATCACGAATGTAATTGCATGAAAGATGAGAGATGTCTATGCTGACTTTAAAAAAGGAGGCGAGTGTTAATGTGTCACTTTGAGATGGAATGATAAGTAGCAAGAAATGATTTATCAGCTAAGCTTTCAAGCACCCGACGGAAATGTTTAAATGTGCTGATTGCTGTCATACTAATTTCTCTGCACATGCTTATTAACTGCAAAGAATGTAATCATAATTAATGAAACATTTAACAACATGCTGTCTTTCCTTAAACTCTCCTTTGGTCCACAATTGTATCTTTTAAAAATAATAATTAATATTTAATTGTTCCTTCATTTAATAAGATTGAATGTAACTTCACATTAGCTTCGTTAAGTGTACGCATATACATTAATATGCAAATCAGCGGAGTATCACATATACTAGTTCCAGACGCTACAAACACTGAAAGTGAACCTGAGAGCTGACACCGCAGTGCGGGAATCATTTTAAACTAAATCTATGACCCGTATCTATACAAGGGTCAAATGAGCCAATGTGATTGGTTACGTGTTTATGTCTATAATTATTAACCAAGCAATTATTTCATGTGGCTTAGTAATATCACAGAAATAAAAAATGTATTACCTGAAAAAAAAATATATATTTATATATACATAAAATTTAACTCTAAAGTAGAAACTTTGAGTTAAAAAGATCAACTTATTTTTTACTTACATGTACAAAAACTTAAACAGTATTTTATTTAAGTTGAAAGCCTTAAAATATCCTTTTTTTTATGTTTTTTTTTTTCAAATGCTTTAAGACAAACCATGTGCAAATTCAACCAATGCTGCCACCAAAAATATGTATGTCATTTTGTTTGTTTCACATAAAAACACAGTACACATTTTTGATGGCAGCATTGGTTGAATTTGCACATGGTTTGTCTTAAAGCATTTTCATAACATAACATACACACAATGTTAAACTACATTAAAAACATCTCCCACAGGGGTTTTATTTAGTGTATCGCCCTGTATGATGTGCCATGACAAGGCATGACCTGACATGATGTGAAATGGCCGAATGCCACATTTAACACTCGTCAAGCTAGAGTCTTTATAATAGAAACTTTAAAGCATGTATGCTGCGAGCATTGTGTGGGAGAAGTGGTTAATTCAGACTGGCAGGGCATGCTGTGGATTATTTAGTGTTTAGGGGACGGGAACAAGAAAACCAAGCTTGTGTTAAGTTCTCATGCCACTTTCTGCAACACTAAATGCATATGTAGTGCGAGTCATACATTAAATATAATTCTATAACAAAACTTCAATTACATGTTTGACTCAGATCAAACAAAATATTTACTTGTTTCATTACTGTAAAAGTCAATCTATAGAGGAGGCTAAGAAAGCCTAATGCAATGCACTAAAGACCAGATACTTTAAGATATGTTAAAATGTCAATGTTTGTACATTGTTGTGACAAATGTTTAGTACAGAAATAATTCACCAGGATTGGATCGAAAGCAATTCTGTTGAGTTCCTTGAAGGCTGTCTTAAGTGTCAACACTGCTCAGTCATAACACACAAACATCTGATATATAAAGAACAGGACAAATTCATTTTTGTAAATAAACAGGATGTTTTGACATGGTAACACCCGACTGGTCAATGTGTCTGCTGTATGGTTCAAAATATTGTAATCGTAAATATTCTTCATGTTGACATGCTGGCTGGGCTTAAGATGATCTTTAAGAAACTGATCGTGTGGGGTGTGCTGTTCTATCCAGGCAGTAGGTTTGTAAATATTGTGGTTGATGAAGGGCCTTGCTTGAAGTGGCCATTTAAAGAATAAATGACTTATTTCTGTTTTTAACTTTATGCAACCACTGCAAAGGAATTGAAACATGTTGACACTTGTCATTATGTAGAATCGGACATTTAACTTTTGCTGAAGTCTCTATGAAACTTTAACCTTCGGATATACACTTAAAAATATTTTGTTTGGCTTTGTTACGCAATAATAAACAGTTATATTTACTTATTAAAATCTTTTAAAAACATTAAATATATTTTTCAGTGGGAAATAATAAAAGAATTTACTAGAAATTCAGAACTTATTTGAAATTATAAAAAAGGTATTTATTTCACAAATAAACATTTGTAATGTACAAATATTTCTGATATAAATATTTGAGTAACTTATTTTCTTATTTACATTAATAGAACATTTAAAAGGTACCTTCTTCATTTTGCAGCTTTAAAGTTATAATTTTTTTTGTAAATTGTTTCACATAAAAAACAAAGGAACAAAACATGAGTGTACAGTTGACGTTATAGTGGGTTCTTTTAAAAGGCACACATGAATACAAGAGGACTAAAAGCAATAAATACTCACAGGAACTCCTTGTGGTCCATCAGCACCTGGCAATCCAATGTTTCCTTTCTCTCCCTGAAATACGAAGAATGGAGAAAGTATATCATTACTTCCAGGATTATGACAATTACTGTAAGTGTTTATCTTGCTGTTAAGGTGTCGCTGGACTGATAAACCAGTACCTTTCTTTGCAAAACATGCCGGCAAACAAGGAAATGAACGAAAAAAATCTATATCGTAGAAAATGACTTTCACATTTCCTTTAGAATTACACTTTTCTGTTTGCTGGGATTGAACATTTGAACAAATTCAAAAATAATTTCTGGCATGGCAATTTTTCGGGAAAACAGTAGAGGCAGGAAAGGTCATTTTCATTTGGTGAAATTTGATAATTTACCATCTAAAATGAACCTAATGATGTGAAGGAAAAATAAGAAACAGTCATTGCACTTCAGCGGAAACAAGTTGTGAGATTGGTAAATGCAACCAATTTCCTCAACCCTTCCCTTTGAAACACTAAGGAGGTTGTCAAAGGACCAAGATGTTGTCATTTAACTGACCCTTTGGAAATCACATCTGGAAATTCATTCCCTGCGTTTGTATATTTGTGTTTAAGTGCTGAGTGGCAGATTAATACGAACTGTGAAGCTGTTCCCCTTAGGTCTCTTGTCGAATATGAATAGAAGTATATCACTCTAAGATTGTAACACAACGGTTCATCATGGAAGCTCTTTATACACCAGTGAACTCATAAATATGTTTATTATATTGCATTGCATATTGCATTTCTAGATCCTCCAAAGATTTATTGCTTACAAATGTTTTGCCAATAATGCAAAAAGTACTATTAGATCTACGCTGAAAATATACTTCATTTTATCATGTTAGTTGTTGAACTTTTATTCAAATTTCATGAGAATTGTGAAAAAAGAATAATTTTGTACATTGCCTCAAATAGATTTAATGAAGTACTTCTAATAACCCATTTTTAATGTACATGTCCCAAAGGTAAAGACTTTTACCGATCATATGTTGATTAAGCAGTTGTTCATTCAGACAATACATCTGTTTCAGTCAACAACGTGAATATCAGGTCATACTGTCGAAGACTTTGATCGTATCTGTTCTGCTGAGGAGGCAACAGGTATCATCTACAAGTGTGAGTCATTTGCCCTCAAACGGAGAACAAATGTTTGCCCTCCATGAAAGCTTCAAGAACACTTCCTCACACTTTGGCTTTGTCAGGCTGTTTGAAAGCTAATTGAAAACGGCGAAGTGAGAGGGTCATGTGAAGAGCACGGCCTTCCAGGACACATAGCATGCAAGCAAGCCAACTTCTCATTAAAGAGTGCACAGAGAGAAACGTACTGAAAATGTGAATGGTCGTGGTGGATGGAACTGGTCCCACTAACTGCTTTTACATCTGTAGGTGTGTTTGAACACACAGTCGTGTTCTATGATGTTCTAACATTGACAGTTACAATTTTGTCTCACACATAAAACCAGACATTCAACGTATGTCGAGCAGAATGTCTAAAAGAGTAAAATTGCAATGGAAATGAAAACTGTGGTTAGAACATATAGCAAACACGTCTGTTGTCACGGTTACCTCTTATCTTCACGGTAATTTATCTTCACGAAATATACTACATGAATAAATAATATGCAATACATCCTGATCACTGTCACGTTGGGTTCATTTTTCTCAAAAGTTGTTCCACATCTAAAAGGTTTTTTCGATTGATAGCTCAAGCACACAATGATGATTAGTATAGATCATGTTATACTATGTAAACACATGCATTTGTATGAAATGTATAAATACTTATGCATATTATAAATTAACATGCACACTAACACAGACATGCTGTATATAATGTCCTCAAATAATACTTTCCACAACTGGAAATATTAATATCAAATGATATGTATATGTTTTTTCCCACATTTTCGGCACGCCATAGGACATATGTTAGGTATATTTGGTTTATCATCTGCTACATAAACCTATTTTACAAATTATTGCTACGATTCTATTCCTATAAATCTATGGTACGGAAACATGGTTACATTAGTGGCTTTGACTATTATTCTTGTTAATGGTGACCAATCATTATTCATCCATCTGTTGAGAGACGTCTTCAGGGATGTTAAAAAGCACACATCTCTGATTCTGACAGCTATATGAGTTAGACTTAACATCTGTACATTAATGTAAGCCCTATTGTGTTCTAGTGCAATAAAATACAACCGTTTATGTTTTCTCTTCACCCGTCCAAATGTACACACAGCTGAAACAGAATGTATGGCCATTCGTGTGTCTTAGCAAAAGTGTTCAATGCTGAAAAAGTTCATGCTCCTCAACACAGCTCCTATATTTTAAAACGATAGATTACCTGAAAAGCCAAGTTATTTTGTTCTGTTGAACACAAAGATATTTGGAAGAATGTTGGTAACAAATGGTTTGTCGGAGAAATTATCAATATGAAGGGCTTCACGGAACTAAATTCTCCAAAATGTATTGTTTTATGTAAATTAAAATATTTACTTTAATACGGTGGTCTGTTGTGCCCCAGAAATCCTTGCTGCTAAAATTCTTTTAAATATCGTGACTTTTGTTTTCAGCTAACAAAGATATTTATACAGGTTTGAAAAAACTACTAAGGAAATTACATGAATTTCATTTTTGGTTGGACTATTATTTTACATAATTTTGTTATGAGACACTTCTATGCATGCTAGTGTTATCTCATTAAAAGACATTGTGCAACAAAGTATGAGTGTGCAACGGAGAAGATTTTTGCATTTTACAGCCTTAAATTTTCTGCTGTTTATGCTCCTTGGACATTCTCCTCGCGTTGATACCAGACATCTGAATAAGAATGTTAATGTCAAGGTAACGTTTTTCATTAAATGTGAATGTAAACATGTCCGCGAGTTGTTTTATTAATCAGAATATTTATTTAAGGTGGTGAAAAGTGCAGCGTGAAACGTATCACTGCAGGCTACATCTTCTGTGCCATTGTAATGCGCTGCATGGTTTAAGATAGCAGGTAAACTTTTATTTTATGTGTTGAATTTGTTGACTTGGACCCAGCCAATTATATTTGGTTTATATTTGTCTTCGCATAATAATATAACTTGTTGGTAGTATACTGTATGCACTTTATGCTCGTTAACATGGTAAGAATTAATGAATGAATTTGTGAAAAACTACAAACATGCTGAGCTGAAAATATGCTGTATCTTCAAAGAGTGTAAATTCAGTGTGTTCCTGACTTACTGTATAGATTAAAGTGATAGTTCAACCACGTGATATTTTGTATTATTTACTAACCCACTGGACATTTCAAACTTACATATTTTGAAGATATTTTGAAAAACGTCAGTCTCCATTGACTTCCATTATATATACATCAACATAGCTTAGGCTGACTTTGTAGAACATATAAACCTCAAGATATTATATGGATATAGAAACCTGCCGTTCACATTATTAAAGTATTGTAAAACAATCCCACGCAGCTGTGAACACACGTGTTTATGCATTTGGTGGTCTAGCAGAGCTAAACTCTATATGTTGGTTATACAATGAAGTAATCAACCTTTATGCATTATTTTGTGGAACACAGAAGAGCGGAATCAGAATGACAAAGATGCACTTATCCACAATGAAAGAGGATGGGGACTGCAGCTGTCAGTCTCCAAAACAAGATAAAATGCCATTTTAATGCATCATAATTCTAGTCTTTACAGATTGTTGGTCAGTGTGTTCCAAAGTCTTACATCCGTGTTTTTGGGATGAACAGGCTGCAATATGGGCCATGCGCTGAATAACTTATTTTGTCTGCTGTGGTCACCATTCACTTTCATTGTATCTGTTATGTGCAACCTGGACATTCTGCTAAATAAATTATTCTTATTCTTTATTCGGCAACACATTACAACTGTAATCCTTTGGGGACACATACTGCTTTTTGAGACCTATTTGACAGTACTGACAAGACAAGCATAATGCATCTTTAAAATTGTCTGCAGGGGTGTATCTGCGTTTCCATCCAATCCATGCACTTAAAAGATTTGTTTTTCAGTTTCATTGTTTGGTAGTCAGCTCTGCAAACATGAAGGTTGGTGCTTAAATGTATGGAGCACGCGCGAGGGTCGCTGATGTGCACGGCATGTGTGTTTGTTTACAGTATGTATGGTATATGATTTAAGCCTGAAAAGACACGAGACAACCGTAAGCCGTAAAACCTCAGCAGTAAACCCGTAACACCACATGAATGTAACCATCAAGAACTGAGTACTGCGAACAGCATGTTTTACATGGAGGCTTTTGTGGGCTTTTTACAGCTCTGTAATCTGAAAAGGGAAGATTTTCGACCCAGTTTTGAGTTATCTACGGACACGTTTTCCTTACGCTAGACTTACAGGCTTTTTAAAGACATACTCCACAATATAATTGCTGAAAATCAAAAAGGAGAGAAGTCCTTTGTCTGCTATTCTGGAGCATTAAGACAAGCTTTATAGCAGCCTGTTGTAAAACTGAACCAGACTGAGACAATGTGCTGTTGACTGTACATTAAAGACAATTGCGACGTGAAATGTTGTTTGCTTTGAATGGTCTAGTAAACAGTGTAAAAATGAACGGCAGAAATAGAAGAGAGATGCAAGATGGATATACCAATTTTGAATGGAATACATTTGAATATAAATTACTTTCATGAAAATGAAAAGCACTCCCTATAAAGGATGGTTCTAAAGTATTTTGTATAGAGAACTGCACTATACTATAGTATGTAGTTTACTGTAAAACATATCAGTGTTATTACACTTATTCGATATACACTACAGCATTTTGCGGAACTTTCTTAGGGACTTGGGGAATGTCAATGAGTATATTAAAAGACAAGATAAGTTATGATGCACCATAGGATTGAACGAGCACACTTAATAATATCTCCTATGAAATCTGACACTAAAAATGGATATCACTTCAAATAGTGCAGTATTTTTGCGTATACGCCTTTTTCGAAAATCGATAACGCTACTCTCACATTTCTATTGTGAAAAATGAAAAAAGCTCAAGGTTTGGTCCCTAGTTCATTTTTGGACCTTGTATGTTTGTTTGCTATTTCTAAATATCAGGTGTTTGGGATTTTAAAATCTAACTTGTTGTGGGTGACATGCAAATTCTTTCAGCTTGAGTAGTTTTTCTGTATTTAATCACCTTCCAGTTGTTCTGTACTGGTGAACACAGGGAAAGATATTTCGACGAATGCTTCCGACCAAACAATTTTTGGTTCAAAAAACACCGACTATTTTAGAAATCGTTCGCTCCGCCTATAATTATACTTCTTTCTTTTTAACTAGGTTTGGAACAACTCGAAATAAATTGAACCTATCCTTTTAATAATATATTTCGCAACACTTGTGCAAATATACCAGATTAACAAAATGCACGTCAGCATGTAAAGTTAAGTGGTTTTACCATTGTGATGATATAATCTAAATTTCCGTTTCACCTCGTGTAGAACAAATAAAAATCCGATAAACTCTGACTGTTATTCTTGGTGTGCATGTTTAAGTACAGTTTTATTATAGCTGAATTTATATCAATACACCAAAAGTACAATTGAAAAGTTTTTTTTGGAAGTACATAAACTATGACAATTGTGTCGCAAGAATCATAGTTGTCAATCATAGTTGTTAATCCTTTTCCTATGATATTGTAATTGTGGTTATTATTATTTTTTATATATATGAAATTTTGAACTGTTTTATACCTTTCTATGAGATGGCGTACATTTTTAAACATTTGAAACTAAATGATGCAAAAAAACTATTAGAATAACTAATAAATAAAAGACTAATCACAAATGGAAAGTAATCCAGACTTGGTGATTATGTACTGTAATCATTTCCACCATAATTGTATTCCTGATTTGTTTTTCAGTTAATTGTCCAGCTTTCACATGTCTGAACTAAATATATTTCCAATACGAAATTTGTCACTGGAGTTGATGTGGAACAGTTTGTAGTCTTTTACATAAAGCATGGGGATGACAAAAAGTGTTGCAAACATTAAGAGAAATGTTTCCAGAAAGTTGTTGAAAAATAGAATGCACTACTCGACAGAGTAAACTGTCAGCCTACGCTTCATCTGTACAGTATTTAGACTGGTCGAAAAATACGTGAAATTGTGCACACAGAGAACAAACAAGTGGTTTGAATCGGTCCCAACCAAAACGATGTAAGTTGGCATCATCCGGCATAACCCATTTCCACCATGTGCAAACAGAACTAATATTTAAAGCCATTTGTCAACCCGGTGGAAAATGTGTTTACCGATTTGACTATTTTTAGCCGTGACTTCTTTAATCTACGCCTATCAAAAAACATACGTGAATCGTATATGGTGCTTGCCAGAAAACAGACAAAAATGCCAGCATTAACTCCATGTTTGGAGAATAGAGTAAAAATCAATGTCGTAGGTTTCATGTGAACTCCTACACATGGCGACATACACTATAATCTCAGTTGTGGAAAACTACTTATTGCAAACCTAAAAAAGCTGTTTGGCCTGTGATGCATCTCCACCTGAGCCTCCGTTGGACATAAGTCTCATTCATGTGGACATTACATCACTACTACACCTTTACTGAGTGTCTCATCAAATGGCCAAGCACATGCTAATGCAGAACATTACAGAAAATGTTCACTGGTTGAATAGGAGAATGTTTTTGCTGAGGTGCGGAGGGCCAAGGGTGTAGCCGGATGACATTGACGGTAATAAATGGACACGTGAATTTAACCGTTCTGTCTGGGTTTCTTTGATTTGGTTCCTTTAATAACCCGTCTCTCAAACAAACAGGCCAAATGACAGAAACAACAAGACAGTGATTTTCCTGTTTTCTTTTTAAAACATGCCGCAAACAATGTGTCACTTATGATACATCTTACATTAATTTGCATAGCACAAAATATTTCTTTTGGCTCAGGGAATATTAAAAAAATAAACACTTATACTAACTTGAAAGAGTCTTTTAAAAACATTACATGTATTAATGGAAAATATGAAAATAATGGATTAGAAGTCCAACAGTTGATTTTTCTGGTATTAACAAATATTTTTTCAGTTTATTTAATGAAAAAAATTAAATGTTTCATTAACACATACTGTATATGTTGCAATATAAACCAATAGCCCTTTTTTGTGTTACTGGTTTCACGCAAAAAAGTGTTACATTTTTTTGAGTGAAGTGTCTTAAGGTACTCATTCTGTTATTATTCTGTTATATTAAATGACAAGCTTTACAATATGGTTTCCCTAATTATTATTTGCATGAATTAACAATAAATAATGTATTCAAACACACTTATTAAGGGAACGTTCACCCGAAGATGAAATTCTGTCTTGAATTACTCACTGTCTAGTTTTTTCAAATCTGCATAAATATCTTTGTTTGGTTGAACACAGAGAAAGACATTTGAACAAATGCTTGTTATAGTAACAGTTCTTGGACCCAATTGACTACATCAACCAGAAGAAAAAATACAATGTAAGTCAAAAGTTAGCCAAATTATTTCCTGTTCAAAATTCTTCGAAATATCTTGAAGACAGAAAAAAACTGAAAACTCAACAGAAAAAACTCCCAAAACTTTTTTCTATATGAAAGTCAATAGGATCCAATAATTGGTCGGTTGCAAGCATTCTTCTAAATATCTTTCTCTCAGTTTAGCAGAACAAAAGCATTTATAAAAATTTGAATCAACTCTAAGTGGAGAAAATAATAAATTAATTTTTGTTAAAGCCATAGTTCACCTAAAATAATATTAATGTCATCATTTACTCACCTTCTTGTCATTTCAAGCCTGTATAACTTATATCTGAAATGAAGATGAATTTTGAAGTATGTTGATATTTGAACAACGGTGGTTTACCGGCACTGGTTTTGTGTCTATACAATCGGGACTGTGTTCATTTGGGTTTAAAGGTACAGAAGGGTGAGTGTGTGACGACGAATTGTTTTTGGTAAACTGTCCAATTAATGATAGTTAATATAAACACAATTGATCATAGAAACAAAAGTTCACTAAACAATGCTAAAAATGTATCTACTCACTCTCTTGTCATTTGTGACTTTCTTCCTCCAGCAAAAAGCACAAAAGAAGATATTTTGAAGAATGTTGGTAACTGGAACCAATCAACTTCCATTTGTTTTGTGTCCACATAAATAAAAGTGAATGGGTGTCACTGCTGTTCGGTTACAAACTTTCTTCAGAATATCTTCTTTTGAAAAGTTTTCAATTTAGCTAAACGATCACTTTAACAATTTGTTCATTTAAAACGATTCATCAACCTTTCTATAAGAATTGTTTTGTTAATTGTTAATAAGATACTACCATATAGAGTATTGTATTGTAAGGCATAAGTACTGGGCTAATGATGATAGTGTTCACCATGTAAAGTCTTCTTTAAACTTGTTGAATGTTCTTATCTACATTTATAATATACATACATTGTCGTTAGCCACATATTCCTCATCCGTATCTGAATGCTTCCTCCTGAACATATCAAACACATTTGTTTTTTTTTTCTTTCTAATGGGCAGAACACAGAATAGTAAATATACATCTCCAACAGAAGATGATGGTTTCAGGCTGTCTCTTGACATTTGCAGGAGAGAGGGATTCGTCTTGCTAAATTAAGATCCGACCTTAACTTAGTGGATAAATGATCCTGACATTCCCAAGTCAACAGTGATTGTTTTGACTTATCAGCCCAAACGTTACACAAGACTATACAAGAACAACTGTCTGTTCAGGTCCTGTAAACCATTAGCTGGTGCAATGTTCCTTGAAACGATATCAAGGCCCATGCATTTTATTTATTGTGTTAGTGGTATCCAGACAGAACCACGACATTAGATGATGGTTAAGAAGCTTGGTGGTGCTTTATCATTGTGGGGAAAATAAAGAAATAGTTCCACGGCTCAGAAAGAAAATGAAAGTTCAACACAGTACGCTGCGCTGTGAATGAGACATTACTCAAAGGTTTAAGGGCAATGTAAATAGCACGTCTGTGAATTTTCGGTGTCTGAAGACATTATAGACTAGCACATGTTTCCAATTAATATCAACAATTGCAGACTAAAAGCGAGTCATTATGTAGCTGTCAACCCACACAGAGACTTTCTGGATTATAGTTTAACCCTAAGAGGTCGACAAATGCGGCGTCGTTTTGAGGCACGTAGTTGTAACAAAGCAGAGAACACTATACAATTATTCGTCGTTTTTGATCATACAGATACGACAAATATATAATTAGAATCTGTAAGGAGTCTACAATTATATGCATACACTCATCATATTATCAAAATGCTGTGTTCTTTTAGAATTAAGACATGGAGTGTGCTATCTGTCATTTATGTCTCCATCGAGTTTAATTATAATAACAGGAACGTGAGTGTGATGTTGGCAAAGAGACTATATTAAAGTTTCTGTAGCAATTTTGCCAAGAACTGGTTGTGGTATTTTTCCGTATGTATATGTGTATACATACTTAAACAAAGAAAAGTACACTGAAAAATTAATTGAATAAAAAAATATCACGTTCATCTCTTCCATATGATTAAATTTAATTGCTTTAACGTAAAGTTCTCAAATTTCAAGAAAAGTTACGTTAAAACAACTTAATTTGATCATGTACATCGCTTCCACATTATTCAATGAAGTAATTACAACAACATTTTTTTTTCAGTGAAGTAGATCAAAATAAGCTGATATATTCATTATGTACATTTAAATATTGAACATGTGGTTTTGTATGTATCTGCATATTAATTTTGCTTGACGTTTGTCAAACTGAGTTAATCTGAGGATAGAATGAAATCTATTGGCCAGTGATGAAACTAAATCATATGTGTCTTAAGACATGTGTCGGTTAACCATTATTATAGGTAGCACTTAAATACCATTATTAAAGGTAACACTTTGAATAAAATTAAACCGATACTTTAAAAGTGAACTGACCTTTGGTCCAACAGGGCCAGCTGGTCCTACAATTCCAGGGATTCCAGGATTACCCTAAAGGAACATTACAATCCATCAGTCTGCATTGAATTGCACAATCGCTTGTATTTCGCGTTGATTTTACCTGTGTTGTGAATATGTTTTTGTCCAAATACTTGAAACTACAGTAATGAGGATCCGGTTAAATGAACTGTTTAATGGGTCAACTGACCCAATTCAGTTGGCAGTACCCTCAGTCACCGTCGACACTCGACACTCATTAAAGCTTCAACAGAAATTTCTAGCTTTAAAGTGATAGATCACCCAAAAAATACTGACAACCAAACGGTGGAGGCACTTGTTGACTTGGGTTTTTGTGCCCATTCAATAGAACAAATGGGTTCCACCGTTGTTTAGTAACCACCATTCTTTAAAGTATCTTCTTTTGTGTTTTTCCGAAAAATAGAAAGTCATACAAGTCTTAAAGTTTCATTGACGGATGAAATATTTCTTCAACAAAACAATGTCATAAACACACTGGTTGCTTGGTATACTGCTGCTATGAATCTATGAAAAATGTCCTGTCAATTTTTATCTATTATAAAATAACTCATTTTTTGTCACATATTGTAAAATTTACTCTTACCATTGGACCAGGCACTCCGGGGGGTCCTGGTTCACCTTTCTCCCCATCCTCTCCCTTTTAACAATGCAAACATGTACTGTAACAATGCAATCACTCTTATCTTATTTTTGAAAAAAAATATTATATATCAATTTATTATTTTAATATTTATAAGTTTTCACCACACACCTTTTTTCCTGGCATTCCAACATTACCGATGTTATTAGGTCGTGATGCGCCCTGAAACAAAAATAAGATTAATACAAAACAAGACTTACCGATGCCTCATTTTATTATCTTTAATATAAATGCAGTAATTTTTAAACAAATCCACTTCTGCCAGTCTTTCATCTACTCACGTCCAAACCACCATCTGGTACAGTGACCATGTTTATAAAGAGAACCATTGACACATTCACACAAGAAAGTGGTAGTTTACACGGACCTGGCAGAGGGCTTGGAAAGTGGCGCCAATTATGTCAGGTCTTACCATAGTTCCTGGTGGGCCTGGTTTCCCTGGCAACCCTTGTTCTCCACGTTCACCCTGGATGAATAAAATAGACTGAATATGAGTTGCAATATTGGAACAGAAAAGCTCATTGAATTACACCCAGAAACCAGTAATAAGGACGCAAGACTGAGAACATAAAGCTCCACCAATGTGGGAAGAAGCTCTGTTCCTGCCAAACAAATGTTTCATCTATATTTGAGAATGAACTTTAAAATGGTCTGTTTCTAAAAACATTCGCTTTGTGAGAAAGTGAGTCGATTTTATTTCTCCCCATTCAGGACGTACCTTCCAACCCTTTGGTCCTGGTTCGCCCTTTGGTCCTGGTAGACCTGCGTCACCCTATACAGGAAGCAAAAATACATTGTTATCTTCTTTGTGAGATAAAACATCAACCATATATTGTAATTTATCTTGCCTTCTTTCCAGGTGTGCCTGGCTCTCCAAGCTGTCCCTTTTTACCATGTGGTCCCTTTATGGTGAAGATGTTCACATTTTGAAAACTGGTTTGATCCAAGCGTATCAAACTCATTACGGTTTATTTTGCAAATCCCATAGTGTCTTCACACAATAAAATGCATTGTTCTGAATATATGGGGTTTACTCACAGTCTTACCATCTGGGCCCGGGGGTCCATCTCTTCCCCTCTCGCCACGGGCACCCTATCGGAGAAACCACCAGACTTTGTAAATCACCGTATTTATATTCATGTGCTTAAAGGGAACTTTTAGTAATGGAGCTTCAATGTGCTTCAAGGTTATTTTAAGTAATGGAAAGGTGGATTGACCCTCGGTCCTGGTGGTCCTGGTGGACCAGGTGGTCCTGGCTGTCCTTCATTGCAGTCACATTCTTCTGTATCTATGGTAGGCTCACGTTCAAGTGGGCACTATGGAGATAAACGTAAACTGTCATATAGAACAATCAATCTTCAAGACATGACTTTTGATCCTTGACCATACCAAAATCGTACTTACCCTTTCATCGTCCTGTGTACAAACAGAAGGGACAAGAGATAAAGAGTTAGATTGTAAGTTTGTCCTAAGTCAAAAAGAGATTTAATGGATGTAGATGCACTTTTGGGTAGATGCAGATTCATTTTAGTTTTTGAACTGTTGTCCCGATTTATTTTCTGATTCTAAATCTTGCACTTGCAACATTTTATATTAAGCCTACAAGATATTTGGTAAATCTTGAAAATGTAATTCAACAGCACTTCTTGACTGAAAATAACTCAGATTTTTGTTGAACTTCCATTTCCTGAATGTTTTGTGTTGTAATCTTGACTGATATGGCCAATATGTTTGAAGGTAATTGGTTATAAAGTAGATCAGAAGCACATCTAATCCATACAGATCACTGCACAAATCTTACCACAGAGTAGATTTCACATGCCGTCTCTCTCTCACTTTGCTGTGGATCACAGTAAAGTCTCAATTTCTGGATTTCTGTCTGCAAGGAATTGTTAAAAGAAACGTTGAGTCATTTGAAAACATGGCACAAAATCACAATAGAAGATATGCACTTGACATCACCATCAGCTGGAACTTTGCCATGTGAGTGGCCAAAAGACTGATTGGCGGTATTTGTGCACAGATTAAAATACGCAAATTGTTAACACTTCTATTGCTTGTTACAGTTTGAGTCTTCATTCTTTCCTTGGTTTACTCCATTGGGGGCAAAACAGGGTTGGCACATTGACTGTTTCAAAGCACCAACCTAAAGTAAGATTACAGAGCGCTTCGGAAACTTCCAGTACACATTTGAAAGAATAGTGTCCCTGTAGATTTCTGATGACAAGCAAAAGAAATATCAAGTAATTTACATTAGCTAGAAACTTAAGTAGATCTAGTTAGTATTGTATTTGGTTATCAATAGAACAACCATTACTTGACTTAACTCAAATGCAACAAATTTACACAACCCATTCAACTAATAGCTTATTTTTATAAATTAAAAATTCAATTTAAGTAAAAAAAAAGGGTTTAATACAATTACATCCAATGTACGTCCAACGTAGCTGACCACAGTTTATGTTAGGAAAAGCAATGCCGAAGTCCAATTTTTGGCATATTGTTTGAGTATCTGTCAAGTGATCTAAATTTAGATAAAAAAGATTTAAAATGTCTCATCTGTCACTATTACAACCAGCCATTTTGCTAAATGCTTAGCAAGGGTCCCAGCATGATCAAGTGACATCACTGCATACTTTCAATAGAAACATGACTTGTGGGCCATAATGATTATGTATTAAGCCATTACAAAGACTGTGACTTACAGGAATTGTTGCATCGGAGCCAAAGTGTTTGGAAATCTGAGTCTTTCCGTTGATGTAGATGGGCACAACGGTGTCCAAAGCCTCATCCTGGATCTGCTCATCATCCAGAAAAAAGGTGACCCGTCTGGGGTTAACCAGAACCTTCAACTGATGCCAGCTTCCATCGAAAAGCCTCTGTAAGAATTCCGAAACAAAGACTTTAGCACATGGCGCTTTGATAAATGACTTGAGTTAAAAAAGACTAACAGTAGAACTAGGCTCAACATTGTTTACAACACTTTTCAAAACAACAAATGAATAATGAGCTATGGATATGGGAGACTTGGTTAAACAAGAACCGATATGTGTCTTTGCTTATGAGAATATTAGAAAACATGGAACTGGTTCAAGATGAAGTAGGATGTGGAAGTAGCTGTTACATTAGCATTGTGTACTTTCCACTAACCTCAATGCCTTTGTCAAAGTTAATGATCTGTTGCCCATTAAATGTGTTGGTGGTAGTGAAATCGACAGATTTGTCCTTTCCACTCAGTGTGACAGCTGCCTGAATCTGCTTATCCTTAGACAGCACCCTCCAAAGATCAAACCTTTCCTTACGTGCCGGTCCTTTCAACCTCACAGTTGACACAAACACATAGGAGGGCGGAAGGCCTTCTGGAAATATTTCCCTTTGAAATAAACGTGCAAATCTTCAACAGCCAAACTGACATGTGTGTCGCAGAACACTTTAAGATCTATTAAGATCTACAGAACAAAAACTATTGGTGAATACTAACTCAATTGAGATGAAAACTTTCCACACATCTGAAAGAGTGACCTGCCTAATGGCCACTAATTGCATATTAAATGGGTCCGCCTTAAAATCTTTGGAATAAATTAGCATTCACTTTTAAACCAACCTTGTGTTTTCGGTAATATCAGTGCTTTTGTCGAGCAGATAGGCAGCCTCGGACACTAATGAGCCCTGTATCTTCTTTGCCTTCTGATGAATCTTCATCCCCAACAAAAGCTCAAAGCCTTTCTCATCACGGGAGGCCACAGGAATACGTGTGGGACATACCGATTCTGAGACGGAACATAATGAACATTTCAAACACATGGTGCCACACAATTATATATCAAAAGCACTCATTCGTGTCCTGAATTTTGCTTGACTTCACATTAAATCAATATGTTATATGATATTTTATGATAGTCATGCTAGCTGTCATGAAGAATGATTAAAAGCATATCTCAAAGCTAAAACCTCTCTACGGTAAAAAAGATGAGTGAGATGAAAGGACAACTTCAGGCAAAATGAGTATTTATTATTCATGCAATTCCAATCTTTTTTGAAACAGTACCCTTTAAATGATCTACATTTTGTAGCTGGCCAATTCCAGAGTTACGGATGTGACATTTTCTGTCAAAACTGGAAATAAATTCACAGAGAATGTATTTATTACCAGTATACGGAATCAGCCAATTGTTTTTTAATAAACTAATGAGTTCAGATCATTAGAAAAATCCCAGAAACGTGTTAGTTATTTAGCACTTTTGATTCCATCAACCCAGTTTTGAATGAGATTTTTGGATAAATGCCTAAATTATGTCTGGGGCTAACAAGTCTAAGAAACTAAAAAAACTATCATTTACAAACCAATCATATTTCTTGGTTCTTAAAAATCGTGTCTTAAAAATGGCAGTTGTTAACAAGTTGCTGAAACCGACTACATCATTTGGCAAGGACGTTGAAATCATCATGCATAAAATCTTGCACATAATTAATAATGGATGAAGATTTATTCTTGGAGTACTTAATTAACAGTGACAAATTTTTGATAAAGTTTAAAAACTTTGTGGCTTGTTGGTGGTGAAATAGCTATGGAGAGCCTGTAGTTTATTGTTTATAGCCTCATGTTAGCTTTATACTTAAGACTTCCGAGTTCCAAAGTGGCAAATATTGGTTGGTCAAGATTATTCAAATAGACACTTGTAACTGTAACAAACCTTTGTTTACTACAGAGCCCACTTCTGCTATATTTTAAAGGAAAAATCGGGCTTTCAATTTAGGGAACCAGTGCCGTCCTTACTTCCAGGTAAGCCTATACTTTCAAAAAACTAAAAGGGCTTTAAAGCATCAGTATAGTAAAACCTAGTTATACTTTTTATATAAATGAAATTTGCATGTTTGAGTTGACCCATTTTGTGCCCAATTTTTCATGTTCTTGCTACTGCCTACCACTCATTGACCATTATTCTTCCAGAAGCACAGCTGCTTCAACTGCGGTTGGCAGTTTGAATATCACATCTGGTTCCTTTACCCCATTGCTCCTCCCTGCCATGGCCTCATGCCGCTGGTTTGGCCCACAAGCTTTGTGGCTTCCCTTGTCCCTGGGCATGAATGAACTGTGGTACTTTGGTGAGCTCCTTGTTCTTTTTAAGTTCTTGCTTACCCAGGAGAGAAACCGTAACTGCAACAGCTGGATGTAACGTGGTTAATGTTTACTGGCCGGCTCACACGCATGTAGGTCTTACCCTCGCACAACTTCTGCTCCATGGCGTCACGGATACGGTCAATGTTGGTGTAGTCCTCCGCATAAAGCACGTAGTCACCTGCCGGCTTGTTGGCGATGGTCACCAGCTCCGATGTGGTGATCTCCGTGCCCACGCCCACCGCGAAAACCTTCACCCCTTGTGCCCGTGCCTCCACGCTGGCATCCACAACATCATCCTGCGACTTCCCATCAGTCACTACCACAGCAATTCGATGCTTCACGTCGCTCCGTTGCGAGGATGCGAAGACGTGGTCCACTGCAAACTTGATGGCACGACCTGTCTGGGTGTTTCCACCGAGGTAGTTGATGTTCTCGATGGCTTTAATGAGATCTTGAGCAGTCTTGTGGACGCCAAGAGGGATCTCCAACCTCGGGGTGTCACTGTACTGCACTACGCCCACCTGGGTGTACTGCGAGCTCACATCGAAACCACTGGTGACATTGACCAACCATCGTTTCGCTGTTTCGAAATCCTCATCACCGACACTCCAGGAGCCATCCATGATGTAGACAAGGTCATTAACCGCTGTGCTACAGCCTAAAGAATGAGAACAAGGTAGAGATAAGTGCTACTAAGAAAAAAAGATTAGATGGGGAAGGTCTAAGGAAAGACGTTCATTTTACATCTTGACGCAAGGAAGTTTGCTAGGTTTTGGAACTATGACTCTTTAAGACAACAGAACGAAATCAATACCAGCTCGAATATCTTCGTCCTCTCCTGCTTGTGAATAGGCAAGGAAAAGCAGTGCTAGAACAGGCCGTAACATCCTGGACTAAAGTTCCTGTCCTTCCTCGATGTGTCAGTCTCTCGAGCCC
The DNA here is from genome assembly GCA_033220385.1 of Triplophysa yarkandensis. Taxonomy (NCBI): domain Eukaryota; kingdom Metazoa; phylum Chordata; class Actinopteri; order Cypriniformes; family Nemacheilidae; genus Triplophysa; species Triplophysa yarkandensis. The sequence goes on from CM065676.1 coordinate 2,688,740, forward strand.
TGGGAAAAGAAGATTAAAATATGTTTGTTTTGGATGCAGAGCATCATTGCCGTTTCTAATTAGACTAAATGGCTGAGAATCAGTTTGCTTACATAATTAGAGAAAGATGGCGGTTTCATTTGATTATAGTTCTAATGTTATACAATCACTTAAGCTAATCAGATCACTGCACACATTTACACACAGTTATCCACAGGGGTGTTGATAAGTGTTAAATTCATTCCTCTGAAACAAAATCAAGCCGTTACTTTTGAGATTTCACATTAAGTACAACGGAAATATCAATTGCGTAGTATAGCAAGAATAAAAAAAAACACAACTGAGGCTTTTGACACGATTTCTTAAAACTAACATAGCGTGGTCATGATTCATGATTAAACCGTTTCTAATTGAGGATGAAGGAGGATTTTGTCTTACAGTATCAACAAAATTTTATTACTGGAGATCGTTATTGGGAATATGGATTTGAACAACTTAATACAGAATAATAATAGGTAATAGCTTGCACAAATTCTTCTTTAGGTACTAAAAAACTACTGCCAGGGATTGGAATAAGAAGAATAAATGTTTTTTGTTAACATTTTAAAAGGTTTAACATTCTGCTCTTATGATACTTGTAGCCTGGGTTCCAATGCAGATGTATGCTAAACTTAACATATGATTTCTAAATGTTTCATTTCTATGAAGCAGTGTTACACAACTGAGGGTTTTTTACCTTTTCACCAGGTACATCAACTTAATGACATTTCTAAAAAATTTTCTCAACCCACTCAATCACTTCTTCGAAATCTACGTTTTCATCACTTTTAGTCAAAAGCGGCATAAATGTATAGATCTTAAAGAATAAATTGACCCTAAATCCTATACTGATTTGCAGTGTTCATGGTAGATTGCATTGGTCATAATGAAAATAAGATGTTATCAGGGCCACACAGAATGGGGTACACTGCAAGATCCGACGGCAGGATGGTGTCAAAGTACCACAAGCGGTTCTTTTTTCTAAAATCTGTATTCGATTTCTCGTATATAAAATCTTAAATGTATTTCGCAGTTTTACAAAGTTTTACAATTCTGCATGAATTTACATAAAAAGTGAGCAGATTCCATCTGTCTGTAAACCCTTTTATAAATCTGATGCTTCATTTTAACCTATGAACACAAATTGTGTTTCTGAAGAATTGAATAATCTTCATTGGTTATACCTTTCAATGCATTCAGGCTGAGGCATACAGATACAAGAATATCATAGAAAATTAGAAATGGATTCTTCTGACTTGGGCTTGTAAACAGCCACCCTTAACACACTAATAACTGCATACTGATGCCCAAGCAACCGCCCGCAACACTGTGGCATCATAAAAACTTTTGCTCAGCGTCCCTCATGTTTTGCCCTTGCTCGTTCATATTGTCTTTTGTTAATTTTACCTTACAACTCCCCAAATTACAACTCACATTTTACATTCCAATGTGGTGAAGTTCATACGTCAACCAGACAAGCACCAAATGCATAAAACGGACATAAATAACACAACATGTGTCAGGATGTTGTGTAAGCTTTTCATTGGCAAATCGGCAGACCCCCTTTAACTCCGCAGACTACGACAATTGTCCTTTTTATTCAACCTTATAAAAGTCTCCTCGGTCACAGGGCTGTTTGGCACAGTGCCGTACGGCATGTGGTCTTATTTTCTCGCTTCGCTTCAGTGATGTCTACGAGCTTTCATTTAGCATTAAACGCTGCCCAGCAGACCACAGGCTGCAGCCAAGCAAAATAACAGCGTAAGCGAAAAAAGACAACATGGAAATAAACATGGCACGTTGCCTTTCTGGTAGGCAGTTTCTGGATCATGGTCATGTAGTATTGCCACATGTCCTGCTGTGTGATCATGTACATCACGTTTAACAAAACAAGGAATGATATTTTCACTTTAGATATTGTCAAGAGCATCAGGATTGCTGCATGTGAATGTATGGGCCTTTGAAACCACTGCCTTTTTTATGTATTTATTTTTTTACATGAAATCATTCTACACAATGTAGCGGTGTGTATACAAGAGCGTTGAAATCTTTAAAACCGACTGAGTAAGAACATGTCAAAGATTGAAATCCTAGTGAAATTAATAGATAAAATCAAAGTTTTATGCTCGTTTTCTCAAAATTTGATTTCCAGGCTTTGGCATGGTATTCCCAGGCAGGGTGGCATATGAATAGATCAAGAAATAAAATGTAGTTAAATTGCATTTACGCACTTGATTATACAATATAAAAAATGAATTAAATGCAAAATGAATGCAACCTTTACAGTGGCAAAGAACATTAAGACCACGTCCACAGAGGCCCTATAAGACACAAGAAAGGTTTCTTTGCATTGCATTGCATGCTAGGCTTGTAGAGAAGTACCAAAAACATCTTTTACATCCAACCCCACACATGTAGGGCTGTAAGCATCCACTTTACAAGGGTTATTTTGAGGCAAAGCAAGCTTGACCAAGGCTTTGTGTTTGACAAACAGAAGAAAGAGAAATGCGGTGAAGCATAGTCCTTCAAAACCATAATGAAACGCTGAAGGTATTATTTCCATTTCTTACGAGAGCCATTGAGGACACTTGTCAGGATATGTCTGACTGTAGCTTTAACAGCATGAACTGTGACAACACAAGGTGCCATCTCAAGCAGAACTTGAACCACTTCAAGTCACGTCATTCACTTGTTTGGGTGCAAGAAGTTTCAATTGAAAAGGACCCACCAGAAGGCCTTATCCGTCGCTCTTAATGGTCTGCCCATCAAGTCCATCACGACAAAGACACATTGCCTTCTACAGGAATGCTGGTGCTTAGGACGCTATCCAAATCAGATTCAAATCAAACCCAAATCTAATTCCAAGCAAATCATCAGTGAACTAAACACTACATCAGCATGAGCAATGATGAGCTGATTGGATAAGTAGCACTTTTCCATAAAGCTTGGATCACACAGTGTTGTTCCAGCCCATCGATGAGTCCCTTCATCAGTAAAAAGCTTGTTATTGTGCCACAGATGGTGATGTCCTGTCGTATGCCTTCACCAGATGTGTTATGGTATGACAGAGCCTTTCATGCTGTTTGGTATGGATAAGTCCGTTTCAAAAAGATTGATTCAATTAGAGAGATGATTCATGTGTCTGACAAGTGGCATATGCTGGGATTCTTTCAACACCAAGCTTTAGGATCAGAATGTTACTTGCTGTGTCTAAAGTCTGGATTCCTATATTCAAACATTGTGTTTTTTTATTATAAGGCTATTTAATTGATCAGAAAAGACTACTCTTAAAGGGATCGTTTACTCCCAAAAAAAAAATATTTTGTCACCTTTGTGTTGCTTCAAATCTCACACATAGAAAGATATTTGAAAGAATGTTCAAGACCAAACATTGACCATCATAGCATGATAAATAACTTTATATTGTTGTTCTGTTGAACACAAAATGAGATATCTTAAAGAATGTAGCGCAGGAAGAAGTTGAAGGGGATTTTGACAACTGTATTTCCTGATATGGTAGGCAATTAGGTCCATGAAGGGTTTGTTTATGAGCATTCTTCCAAATATCTTTCTCTCTGTTCAAAACAAGGACATTTATACAGGTTTGGAACAAATGGAGTGGAATACTTACAGAATCTCGTTTTGGGTGAACTGACATTGCATCACAATCTCATATTGTCTCAATTTGAACGATCTTATTCACGTATTTTAGTACAAATGATCAGGACTCACTTATGAATTTACATTGTATGTGTATAAAAAATTGTAATGCAAATGTTTTATTGATAGCTAAGTTTTTGCTTCTGTTTTTATTTTGGGTTTGAAAGATTCAACAATTCAAATGTTCAGATTTAACTGAATACAAAAGGTTTTGTCAAAGAAAGACTCTTTGGATCTTAAAGGTTCCTAATGGGAATATTAAGATAGCAAAGAGTCTAATCTATGGCATCATGAAGCACTTTTTGTGATAAAAGTATGGGAACTCAATAATGTCAAATGCGTCCAAGAAATAATTTTCCGAGCTACACCAATGATCCATAACATTTCTAAAATAAGTACAGATAAAATTTTTGAAAAAATTGTATAATTGATTATTTTCCATGTAACTAAGCCATTACCGACCAATGGGTATGTTCTTCTCCATTGAGCATGGCCTGTGGATTTTTTGTCAGAAGTAAACAGACTACTTAACCGCGGACTCACTTACTGTAACCGGATGAATAATTCTCACAGGGCTTTTTCAAAAGAGAACCATTCCAATTACACAGATAGTTAAAAGCTCCTTAAAGTTGACCATTCAACCTGAACTGCTTAAGTCAGGACGAAAGAGAACATGGGAGGTATGTCACACAAGGATGTTTCTAAGACTTCAGACACTAATAACATTCACATTTATGCATTTATCAGACATTTTATCCAACGTGACTTAGATTGTATCATACTTAACATGCGATTCTGAGTATGTAAGATCGAACCCATGACATTGGTGTTGGCATTCCACTGCCATTCTATTAAGTATTCTGCATAGCAGATATCGTTGCAGCACTTTTTCGCCTTTTGTTTTCTTTGCGATTTACTGCTTCATCTTCCCCTCGATATTTGGAGGTCGCTTTGGATGAAAGCGTTTGCTAAATGATTAAATGTAAATGTAAAAAGTGACAGAAAACAGCATATCTGCTCTGCATCGCGACTTGTTTTATATTGACAAGCTTATAACATTTAACTGGTGGGAAATACAGGCTTCAGTGAGATGGGTTTTAAATATACATCACTGCACTAAAACAGACGGTTCATGTTAAATTACAGATCGATGATCTTCAGTCCTCATAACAAATCTTTTCTCACTCCCTAAGAATGCTCAGAGGTCTCATATAGTTCTTCAATGCTTACATTTTCAAAAAACATGGTTATAATATAGCAGTAAAAACATGCTTGCACATTCATTTGTATAAGAGTGCTATAGAAAAGTGAAGAAGATATTATGCTACTACTTTTTTTACTCTTTACTTTAGAAACACCTGTCCCATAGAGGGCGTCTTCAGTCATTAAGTCTTTGCTTGCAAATCTATTTATAAGCAGATTTATATACAATATATTTATACATGAAAAATAAAAAATACAGTATAAAATATATAACGCGTATACAATCCGACACAACAAAATGTTTTTGCTGCATCTAGGTTTTGTGTGATTTTTATGTCTTAGTACAAAAGAGAAAAATGTGTGTTAGATTAAAATGTTGTCTTACCTTTTAAAACTACAGAAGAGAGATGGCAAGAAGTGAACACTTAACTACATTACATCACAACATAATCTGTCCACTGGAGGAGCCATAGAACCTGTCACTCATGAATCCTTATATGTTCAGAGTTAGTGACGTCAGAGAGACACACCTACATCTAACTCATTTCAAGTGAAAAAGTGTGAACATCTTTGGTGTGTGTACCAGTGCTTCTTACATATCGATTTTTTGAGTTACTAAAATTGACATTTCAAAACTGCATGACTTTCTTCCGCAGAACATAAAATCAGATATTTTGAAGAATGTTGGGAGCCCATTCCCTTGCATTGGTTTTGCATCCATTTAGAAGTGAATAGCAACTGCTTTTCATTTACTATCTTTCTTCAGAATATCTTCTTTTGTGTAGAGCAGATAAAAACAGACACATGGGTTTAGACAATGACGAGACAATGAGTAAGAGATGACACATTGTCATGTCCATTATTTTGCATTTGCTAAAACAAACCTCTTATAAAGGGGTTGTCCACCCAAAAATTAAAATAAATCAATGAATTACCTACTTTTTTAAAATCTGTATAATGCTTGCAACCAATGAACACCCCATCGACCTACATAGAAAAAAAAGACAATGATGTTCAAAAGCATTCCCAGAATTTTTCATTTTGTGTATAACAGGATAAGAAAGTATATTTTACCAACTGAAGCAATCCAATAACAAGCATTCTTACAAATATCTTTCTCCACGTTTATAGACTTTGACCCAAACTCAAATGTGAGTAAATGTTAACATGATTTATATTTGGGTGGGCCACCCCTTTAAACAACATATAAGCAACACATATAAACCCTAAATGGACAACTATATCACAAAAGAAAAGCCTTCACACTTGTTTTTGCCTCTTAATGCCATTGCTGTGGACCGTATAGTGCGTCAGTATAGTAAGTGTCCTATATATTCAACCCTAGCTGCATTAACATGCTGAGTGTGCATTTAGAAATGAGAAGTTAATTATTCATCTTCAGATTTAAACATGCTGACGCTGTAATTAAAGCGTTCTGCTTTCCGGTCGCTAATCAAAATTGTCCTTCTTCAAAGAACCGATAACCTAAGTCTCTTTATCTCCAAATGACCAATAAGAACACCAGCCAGACCTGTGGATCCTCAATCCCTTAAGGTTTTTTCTTGCCCACACATATAGTTAAGTGTAATGTTAAATGACCTCCTGTCGTTAAGTGCTGAAATCTCAAAGCACTTTACTGCCATCTGCAGAGATGTGTCAGAAACATCTACAGGACAAGACAACATTTGTGTTTATGATGCTGATGGCAGACATCCCTCCAAATGAATATGAATGCTGTGAAAATATCTTAACGATAGTTTAATGATTATTTAATCGTCGCTCTGAAAGTCATTTATATTTCATTTATAATCAATCTTGCTGACATTACACATTTTTACTCTTTTGAACAACCAAGAACGAGGTGAAAGAATAAAGCGTGATTGAATTTCAAAGTTTCAAAGATTAGAGTTAATAAATGAAGTTTATTAAGATTAAAAAGGGCAAAAGGGCAAGACTTCTAAATGTGTACACAATACATCATATGCTCTTGATGATTATTAACGTGATGTGTGGGTTATGTTTGCGTTTGTTTCAAAAGGCCTTGGGCAGAAAACGCACATATGTCTTTTTCCCAAGCGTATGAACTTTATGTTCCATGTGAAACTATTTTAGACCAAATCATTTCTTACCAGCAATAGATTCCAATGAGAAACTGTGCTTGTTTGAGAATACATTGTGTTATCAATAATAACATATTATTATGAGATTTATGAGATTTGGACAGTCCAAAAAAAAAAACCTGACTGATCATTTACTCGCCCTCTCAAACCTGTTTGACTTTCTTTCTTCTATGGAACACAGAAGATATTTTGAAGTATACTGGTGACTGATCCCAACATCCTTCAAAATATCTTCATTTTCGGCTACTGACTTTCTTCAAAATATCTTCTTTTCTGCAGGACAGCTCAAAACCCGCTTGTTGGCAGGACTTTACTTGGCTGATGTCAGCTAACCATCAGGTTCTCTTTAAACCTATACTCAAGTCAATTCTTTATCTTTGAACTACATGGACCTTTGGGGAGTAGGCTGTATAAGAACAAGCATGTCTGATTTTAATTGGTGTCCCCATTAATAAGTCACAAAAAATGATTAAGTACAGTACGAGAGTTCCTTCATATGACAGTTGGTAAATATAATATTTAATATAATATATGTAATATATATAAATATAATATTAGTTAATATAATATTTATTAAAATATAATATATAAAAAAAATTCTGACACACATTACTTAACTAAAATTATATGTAAAACATTATTTGGAGTGTTACTTATTCACAACGCACATTTCATAATATAAACTTTGTGTTTTAATAAAAATGTGTTGTCACTTTTGAGACAGATTGCAGGATTTCTACTTAAAAGAAAGCATACTTGTAAAAGTTGTACTGTTGCACAACCAAATACACAAAAATATATTTTTGGTTGGACGTCAGCAATATTCTTGTCCAGGGAAGGTATATTAAGTAAAACATTGTTCAAATTTCAGTTTATACAATTGTAAAGGGATTCAATTTAATTTAGCATTGAAAACTTTTCACCAATTCCTCTGCACATCTAAAGAAGAATATTGAGAAAATGTGACCATTGGTCTGGGTTTTTGCCATCTTTTAATGCCAAAAACATGTTATCCTCTAGATGGAACCCTTTGCCTAAAAATATCACAGTTTCATCCATGAGCTGTGTAGGAGATTATAGTTATGCCTGTATTTATCATGTAGGATTATTTTAAAATCATTTAGGAGAGTTAAACAAGGTTCAGAGTATTACACAAATCATTATTATCGTGTTAGGATTTTTACAATTGGTTTCATTGTAGAGAGAAGAATTCTTTTCACTATGATCACCAACATCAATCAAAGTATTATTCATAGTATTTAGATTATTTAATTGGCTCAAGACACCTTAGTAAGGTAACTCCTGTTTTACCAAAAAGGTGGCACTGTTACATTTCATAAAACACAATTTTTAAGCACATGTATGGCCATATACTGTGACTTATTTAAAAGAAACACACATTTTGTTTAATGTACATAAATCTCTATTTATCAGCATTGGCTGCAATGATTTGAAAGAACATGTAATAGTTCTCTGTTGTTGAACAACAAATTAATTAAATGTTTATTTGTAAAATACATAATATGAATCAAAATGTGCAAATGAAATAAAATACATGTACTAATGAGATTGTATTACGGGAATATTTCAAAATCAAGATTTTGTGAATAACAGTAGGACTTAGGCTGTGCTATCAAATAATTATGAAGACCAAAGAATCGAGTATATATCCATATGTGTGTGTCTACATATGTATAATACATTTGTTTTATATAAATATGTATGTTTTAAAGTCTTCTTTCATCTTTTTACAACATTTATTGTTTTTAAATTATATATTAAGTTTGATTTTTTACTACTAATTTATCTATTTACTAACTCATATTCCAAAGTCACTGTTTAATCATGTTAAATACTCATGATACTCGTCATTGGGTAACACAATCATGATTCTATTTTCCATCATGATCGAGCAGCCCTACATCAATGAAGTATGGAAATACATATTTGGGATTTCAATTCTGAAAGGTTGTTTTTGGAGTGGTAGTGCACTTCATAGAAGGAACAGAGTGTGTATCCTCTTAACACATTGGACAAAGTCTAGTGTTTTTCCGCATGATCAGTAGTATTTGCATAACAACAAAAGCCTCTGGAACCATGAGAATATCCTCAGCATATAAAGCAGGTGAAAGTAATGTCTCTTTCATCATTCAGAAAGTTGTATTTCAATATCTAGCTTTTATGCACTAAAAATCTTACATTAGATTTTCAGAACGGTTTGGAACATGTGCTGAATACATTCAATCTTATTAAGATATAAAGAAGAAAATTGTATTCTGGCATGCACGCTCAATCCCCCTTTCAATCGCCATGACAACCAGTTTAACTCTTACGGCCAAAGTAGATAAATTTGGTCTAAACTTTGGTTATATGAAGCTGTGAATGCGTTATATTATCTATATTTAGATAAATTTAGTGCTGTTCTGAAGTTTAAGGTGATGGTTCATCCAAAAGTGATAACTCTCTCATCATTTACTCATCCTCTTGTCATTTTAAACCTGCTGCAGAACTTTATAACTTTGGGTCAGATTTGTAAACCCGACGACTCACGTATTCTACTGTTCTTCTTCAAAGAAATATTATAATACATACCAAATGAAAAATTGCTTTTAGTCTTTCTGAGCTTTGTTGACGTCCCCAAGAAGAAGCAATGTGAAATGCAAAACTGCTTACTATACATAGTCATGCATTATATATACAAAACAAATAGGTTGTTCCTTTCTTTAGATGGCTATAGAGACAGGGCTTGAGTTCATTCAGTTATGAATCCATTGAAGGATTTTGCCTTTTTACTGGAAGCGTGTGTTTTAGTATTTTACAGCTTTTTACTTTACAATGTTAACATTATAACCATCACCAGTGGAGACAAGTGATGTGGAACGTGGATAGATAGCTGGTTATAAAAGATTTAGAGTCATCTTAAAGTATTTTCCTTCAAACTGCACGAGTCAGCCATTTCCGTATAGACCTCTCCATTCACTATGACAAGCTATAAGGATGAGCAGTGAGATTTACACAGAAGTGATTTCAGAATCAAAGTTAGTTTTTGTTTCATCTAAAATCCTGCATTGGTGGTTTTTTCCAACTGGTATAATGAATATAAAGCCACATACATCAGTTTAGCTGAAAAAAATCAAATTTAACTTCTTTTCTGTTTAAGAAATACCCCAAAATAAAAATGGTTGCATTGTTTACCCACCTTCCTGGCATCAAGTTGTATGTGTTTTTTTGTTCAGCAAAAAACAAAAGAATTTATATTTTTATAAACGTATTTAAGAAAACCACTTGAAATGGTTTTGTGTCCATTACATATTACACAAAAAAATTGTTCATTTGCAATTACATAATTTAATCATGGACATCGTTTTCACAAAATTGAACCATCTTGC